>JASDQU010307858.1:24985-57186 GCA_032191745.1 Picea mariana
TAGTCTAAAATAATATACAGAATCAGAATTAAAATCAAATCGAATCTTTTAAAAGAATTAAGTCCAATTATCTTCCAATGATTACTTGAAAATGAATCAAAATGATTTTATCATTCAACATTAAACAGGATCAAAATGATTCAATCGAAAACAGGGGTAGGAATACTCTGTTTTTTTGTTACCATAAAATCGGGTAAATCATAATCGAACAGTAACAAGATTGTTTCATATCCAATTGAAATCGATAATGAACCATATCATATTTGATATGATCTAATCCAACACAACCATTTTCCACTCATTATAGCTATAATGATATAGCAAAAGATTCATATCATTTAATCGAATACACAGATGGAAAGACTGTTTTGATTATGTGTAAATGAAATCACACTTAACAGCATCAACCAAACCAAATTTGTGATAGATTTCGATCGTTGATCCTTTCACAGTCAACAGACAGAATCGATTAATTGTGATCACAATCTTAATAGAATCGACAGCAGTTATAATTGCAAACTAGGCAAATAATCTTGATTGGTATTGAACGAAATCATTAATTTCAAACAAATCACGACAGAGTTTATTATAGAAATAAATCATGAATTTGTATATAGCCAATCTCGTTCTACGAATCAAATTCAAACAGGGAATCCATTGCAATTACGAATCCAACTGATAACATGGTCGAGCTAACAATAAACCAATGCGAAATAACCGACTGGGTTTTTAGCATAATCGTTATGAATCGAATCTATTCATGATTTCGGTGTGTTTGTACAGAGTCACATTGGAAACAATCCGAATTGAAATTCATATGGGACATAAAACTGTAACAGTTAACCTCATCAAAATCATTTCCAATCATAGCGTATGCATTATAACGAAATCGAAACGAAATGTGATTGTGTTCTAAATTGCATATGAGAAACACTTCCTGTCTTGAATAGGTACAAACAAATTTGATTGATAGCAGAGCATCCATTTTAACTCAATCAAAAAAATCAAATCCACACCAAGATCAATCAAATCGATGAGAATCCAATAGAAGCTAAACTGGGAAAACGAAATTCCATTCAGTAAAAGCAAAGCTATGTATAGAATGCATACAATGTAACAGAGCTAATCAATGCTGTAAATAGAACTGTTTAAAACCGAATTCGAATAGTTACATAAACAATTGATATTATATACCTGTGTGATGACGAAGGCTGCTCAATTATGCTAACTTAGAATTCACGACAGCTGTGGCCGATTCCACATTTTTAAACAAGATGGAGGCTGTCGTATTTTGTTTCTTGTCAGTGGCTTGTAGCTTAGCCTTTTGACTGGTAAGCAGTGCAACCCGGTCTTCCAAAGATTGAATCTTTGACTGGAGAATCGGCACATCATTATAATACCTCTCTAACCACGAACTGCATTGATCACAGGGTGACACTGTAGGTTTAGACAGAGCAGGAGAGGATTTGGATAAATGACCGGGGGCTTCACAAGGCAGCTTAATGCCTGGGTAGTTAGGGTCATCCTGTATGCAGGGGGTAGGTTTGACACAAAGTCATACGAGGGTTCGGCACACAAACCTTGTGAATAGGGGTATTCACTAGCCAAGAAACGTTCCACTTCTGAATCGGAGTCCTCACTCAAAATGATAAGGTTTGGATCGACAGGAGGTTTTGGCTTATTTCTTGCCATTCATGAAATTAAACGGGAATTCTTTTTTCCTTTGGCATTTGCAGTAAGGGTGGCTTTGGGCTTCTTGCTCATAGGCTTTACAGTCTCAACACTCTTAGTCACGGTATGGGGTAAGTCGATAGGAGGGTTGGACGAGGGTTTAGGTAATAGGATATGATAGGGTACTGGGGGTACAACCTTGACCTCGCTCACTACAGGTTTGTCAACCTGTGTAGGGTTCGAATCCTCAAAACTATTTCGAGCAACAAAATTGATCCAACTATCTTTGTGCAAAGTCAAATGACAGACAACAATAAGCTTCACCAGCCCATAATGAAAAAGGCTACTATCATCCTGATTTATTTTGTACTTCTTTGACATTTTAAACAGGCTTTTATGCAAATAATAGGGCATATTGAGCTAATAACCCATAAAAACCATAAGCAAATGAAGGTGGTGTAAGAACACAAACCCGTATTGACCCTCACAGGTGATAAACTGTTAGATTATCTTCAATAAATCACGCCAACACTGTTTAAGCATAGTTACTGGCAAACCTTTATCACAGAAGGTGATTTTACGCGATTGGAAGAGCAGTGTCCAAGGGACCTTCTCTACTTTGCAATTCTTGGACCATCGTTGTCCAGTGGCAGGCAAAGCCGTAGCAAGACTGATAAACTGTTCATCAATTTCCAATTGAATATCGCCGACCTTGGCTCAACAGCCATCAAAGTTCAAAGAAAATTGTCGAACTACGCAGAGGTTAAAACCCTCGAATTTTTGTATAAATGGAAGCCACCCATTTTCCTCGAGGTCACTGTGGGTACTGTCAAACATCAACAAGGCCTGGCTCCCATTGGGTTCAGCTCGGACGACTGGGGCCATGGTGCGAGCACATGGTAAGGGTTTGGTTCGAATTCACCAATGCACAGGAGCAGAGTCATTGGGTCTAACAACAATGAATGATCAAAGGGGGAGAGCATTAATGTGCGCATGTGAGGGTGGTGGAGTTATTCACCGCCATGCACAATATTTATGGTAAAGTACAACCGGCGAATTCCACATCTGTTCAAACAATCATAGCATAGTTCAAAAACCATATTGTTTGGCCAACCAAAGAATCAAATAGTAAGTGTTATGCCAACGTGTCATTATATAAATCAAAAGTTTTAAACCATTGTGCCAATCGATACTCATAAAATTTACTAGCCAAGAGCCATAAAAATATTATCATAAGGATCACATCATATATAAAAACAAAAATAAATCATAACCCCTATGCAATTCAATGACTAGGCAAGTCACAAAAATATAAATCTATATGCTCAATGTCTCACAAACTAAAGAAAATCAAGTCATATAATCAATTGAAGTATAAGAACTGATCAAAGGATATTGCCAATCGTTTAACGATCAATAAAAGGTAAGCGCAAATGACAAAAGAAATAACCACAATTCAGATAATGATCGAAAAACAACTTCGAAAGGAGGAGTTTTCACGCTTACAGTCGTGAAAACTTAACGAAGACAAATGTGTCAATGTCGCAAGAAATGAAAATGTCGTCTATTTGAAAAATGCGACGAAAATTTGAAGTTCGGAAGACACTGGTGTAGGCAGCTTATAGGACAATAGAAAAAATTGAATTGGCTGCCAACAATGTTTCAATAAAATCAACTCTCGGTGGTTGATCATGAATTTTTTAATCCTTGGTTTGATGATAAGTTTCCTACTCGAAAATATTTTTATCTTTCTTCTTGTCCTCGACCACATTCAATATTCTTGATTCATCAACTATGTTTTGAAAGAATTCTTCCTTCATGCAATGATCATTTTTCAATGGTGAGGTTGCAAACATAAATTGTTTTTTAACACTTGTGGAGAATTGTAAGCTTGTATTTTTTTGTTCATCAACAAATTCATTACCTTCAGAAATAAAACATATCACACATGGATCCTCTTGTTGCAAGCTCCCTTCTTTTGATTCTTGGAAGATATTTTCTTCATTAAACTTTGCTTCATATGAGCAATAAAAATATGATATAAAGTGATGATTACTTCTATTCATCCAATGTAAACATTCTTTTTATGGATTGGTATAAGTTGCCTATGATATTTTAGGATCTGCCGCAAAATATTCATCATGATTATATTGAATCAAAATCCTTGTACACATTAGATAGAGGTTCTTTAAATTCATCTTTAATTTCATTATGATCATCAATTTCAAATTGAACACATGATAGGTTAGAATTTATTTCCAATGGAGCATGTAGAGGGTGGTATTCTTCTTGAATTGGTACTTTGGGGTTCTCATTTGTTTTTTCAAGACTAAGATGTGGAATAAAAAAGTTCACATATTTCATCAATTCTTTCTTCTAAATTCATTCCTCTATTGTCTTGGAAGAATCTTGGGGGATTTAATAGGTTAGAACCAATTTCATGATTGTTTCTTTAAATGAATTGAGCTCATTGCATTAACTCTTTCCAGCTGCACTTTCCCTCTTAATTCAATAAAACTATTAGATTCACGAGCAAGGAATTTTCATAACAACTAAAAATGATATCATTTGGAAATAATTCTTGAGGAATCTCGTGAATAATCTTCCTGAATCTGAAATTGAAATTGTTGACTCCCTCTTGCTCATTCATTCAGATTTCAACCAGCTTCAAGAAAAGAGAATATAGATCTTTTCTTGGGAAATATTTTTAGACAAATAAATTTTCTAGTACATCCCAAATAGTGATGGTTCAAGGCAGCAATGGATAAAACCATTCACTAGAATTTCCCTTTAGAATAAAGATAAATAATCGGCATGCAACATCATTTTCAGCCACATTATATATCTCACAAGCACTGTCAAAATTAATCAATTTTTTTTTTGCATCTTTTGAATCATTTCCAAAGAACATTGTAAATCTTTCCATGGAAATATCTGGCAAGCGATGAACTTCTTCTTGCAAATTGAGTGGAATTATGTACAACTGTTTCTTTCTTTGGGTATCTTACGTCTTTATTGTAACTTGAACAATTTATGTTGGGCTTGATGGGGAAGGAAAACTGTCATCACCACATGAAATAATCTCTTTAGAAGATTCATAATATAGGTCTTCTTGAAATTACTGAATCTTTTTGGTGGAGTTACCAAAGCATTTTTCTTCAAAATATAGAGTTTCAATGATGGAGTCATCGGGGAGATAATCCTCCCAAATATTTGATTGTTCTTTGGCTCTAAAAATCTTGTCACAATTGACTTGTGACTAAAATTTCAATATTATATCTTCAAGGACATTTAGTTCTCCTTGAACAAGGTTTTCAAGAACCCGGTTCATCTTGAATCGATCTCCAGAACTTCTTTCAAAAACTTAAACTAGACGACTTCTAGTCTTCCAATATTTTTTTATCCTAGAAAGTATCAAATTTCTTGAAAACATATCATTCCCCAATGGAGTCTCCAAAAATGTTGATGTTTAGATTGGTCAAGATCCAAACAAAAACCTCACGAGGATATGAATCCCCCTGTGTTTTTATAGAGGTGGTACTCCTCTTTGGAAGAAAGATTGGAAGATTCTTTCTATGTGTTTTCAATGAATTTAAAGGGTGAATTCTAAAGAGAGAACCCTGAAAGATCTTCCAAGAAATATTATATATACAAATGTACAACCCTTATATACAATTATACATTAGATCATTTAAAGAAAAGATAACATAAAATGTGGCAACAAAAAATTTTGTTAACAAGGTTTTGGAGTCTCCTTCAACAAATATTCTTTCTTTCGGGTAAGATAAACTGAACTTGGAACCTACTATGACTTTTTCAAGATGAAGAAATGATAGGTATTTAAAGAAATTTAAATGATAACTTCATTAAAACCAAAAATTATTTCAATAGACCATACATTTGAAATCACATGCTTTCAACTCAAGTTTGAGAACCTCGAATAGTTCTTTGTAGGAGAAATTTATAAAAATACCCCAATATGATAAGTTCAATACTGATAGAAAATAGAGAGTTAAATCGGCCTCAAAAAATTTCAATGATAAACTCATGAACTGAAATAAACAATATCTACTTTTTACAAGTATATATTTCACTCTAGACCTAAAATGCTACAAGATGACTGAAGATTTCAAAGAAATAACTGCTCAGAACCAAATCTTCATGTTCTCAATACATTCATGGAAGATTTGATGGAAAAAAATAGAAAATAAGAAGATGTAGAGAGACAAGTTTTAGCAGGCCAGTCCACCAAATATTGGAGACAAAACTTTTCTTCTTGCAGACTCTTCACCACCGTAGTAAATTCTAATTGTCAAACCCTTGATAGTGCCTTCTCTTGTCCTTTTAAAATCTTCTTTCCATGTTCTTGAAGTAGTTAGGGTTTGTTTTTATAGAAATTTCCATGATTTATTTTTTCATTAAACCATGGTTAATTAATGTTTCATTGAATTATCATTAATGACTTATCTCATTGAAATTCATGCCTCCAAGTAGGGCCCACTTATTCCTTTAATAAATCTTATTTAATAAACTTTATTTTCAAATTTTCAATTTGACTTCCTTTACAAAAGTGAACTGTGTTTAAATTTTCTGAGTAAGATATTTTATTTTTCATCCATGGAAAACATTCTATATGAAATATTCATCATCTCAAATTTCCAATGAGTCTTCCTGAGTGAAATTTGGAGTTCTGAATATCAATATATGACGTCGGGAAGTTGAGGTTCCATGGAAATCTATCATCAAACCATAGAAACCAACCTGAATGTTCTTTCAATTTTTTAGAGCATCATGGCCAATTTCAAGTCTTGGAAGCTATTCCATCATCTTCTTCATTGAATTACCATTATGAGATATAGTTTTCCCAAATACAACTTTTGGATCTCAAGTTATGGCTTCTAGAAATTCACCGCTCAACAATCATTCATTTAACTCATGGGTTAATATTATCCCTTGGTCTAATTTCTTCCACTCCATTAAAATTTCAAATTTTTCCTTTAAATTGATATCCCACATACATGGGATTTTTTTTAACTTTAATGTTTATATTGAAATATTTAACAAAAACTTGGTGTGAAACACATGGAAGCTATATATACTTAGTGATTCAACCCCTTAACAAATTAATGAAATAATTAAATATTTTAATTGACCAATCATCCTTCTAAAGATTCCTAGTCATCATCCAGTTAGTGATGAGTCAGTGACTAATCATTGATGAGTCATCCCACATGTCACAATCTAACAATATGCCACATGTCATAGTATAATTAGTTCCCATGTGTTGTTGATGGGTAAACTATATACCTTAACTTCCCTCAACTGAATTATCGACCAGGGTAAGTAAACTTATAGTTGTGACATAGTATGAGTCAAGGCAGAAAGGAGAACTAAATTCTTATGAGGTCTGGAAAGTGAATTAACTAGGCAAGAGAATGGTTTTCCCTAAGGATCAACACTCTATTGTCAATCTAAAATTCTATCTTAAAAATGATTTAAAAGACTCTAGACAAGCTCAGATCTATTTTAATAGTAAACTTTATTTTCATTGTACAGAGTAATCTATAACAATGATCAAATATCTCATTAGTCTAAGTAAACAAAATTAATCTATAACTATGAACAATGAGGTTATTTCTCTAAGCAAGAAATTCTTGAATAAGCAGGCAATCCTTGAATAAATACAAGTTATCTTTCAAAAGAACTTCTTCATAGTAAACTCTATTCTTAAAGAATCTCTTTAAAAACTCACAATTATTCTTATCCTACAGAAAACAACATCACGATGACATTCAAATGTAATGGTTATGCCTACGATGCAGAATTATATCACAATGGAACCTTAACACTACTGATAATTCAAGCAGAATCAATTCAATATTAATTTCTACAGAGATATGTAGAGTATGAACAAGACAGTCTATGGAAAACTTTGCCATTAAGGAAATATCAATACATGTTCTTATAATCAATATAGTCTATAAAAATTCTTCCAAGGAGATTTGAAATCGACACTTATCCTATCACACTGATACTGGAAATAGTCTACACAGAGTTAATAATTTATGCATACCTATAGGAAGTGATTAAAAACCATATCTTAATGAAGCATAGATGACTATTATGTACACTATCTAAATGACCAATCTGCAAAGTAACCTACAGTTTATAAAATGAGAGAAGAAATATTGTATATAATTGAACAGTCAGATGACTATGAGCATATACACGTTAGTAAAACACAACCTGCATAAGAGATATTATATACCAGAGGATGGACAATTAAATATTTAAGTATAGACAACCACGAGTAACCTGTAAGTTATATAGAAAATACAACTTCAGCGAAAAACTTGCACACAAGAGTTATATGCACAAATATAAGTACACAACAAATAAACAAGACACACAAACCACTGGTGGGGCCCCTAGGTAGTCGTGGTACTACTCCAATTCACTAGACAATCACGATCAGCGCATTAGCTTATATTAACAACAATATCAATTTTACAGAGGCGAATTCAAAAATAGTGATTATATCATTTTCTTCTTTTTAGTCTCAGAGAGAGTTCCAGTATTTATAGATTTTTTAGACATAGCTGAGAGGTCAACCATTGAAAGGGTCAACGCTCTCCTACAACTGAAAATAATTAAAACTAGATAACAAACAATATCTTCTTAACAACTCATGCGCTCAAAATAGAGGTCGAACTCAATTGTTCAAATCAAAGTAATGAGTTCCATAGCTAGAGAGTTCGAACAGGTACAAAACCCATGTCTCGTATTCGCCAGGAAGAGCGCACCGATATACCAACCCACAACTGCACTATGCTCCGAGGAATGGATCGTGGCCCAAGGGCTGGATCAAGGGCTAGATCGAGGGCCAGATCAAGAGTTGGATCACGTTTTTGACCTGTCTCAAACAAACGAAAAGTGTTAATAGATATCACTCACTCAATTAAAGATAAACCATCATAAAATCATCGAAAATAAGAACTACACATACCTTATGCTGATCCATATAAAATCGATGGAAGAAACCTGATAATACCTTCAAAAAGAGATAATAGAAGTATAAACTATATAATCTCCATGTACAAAAAGAGATTTGGACAAAAGAAAAATGGGTAAAACACAGAGTCATCATTTCTCCCATGCCTAAGAGTTTGCAAGTCCCTCTACAACAAAATGGGTCACCAAACATAGCTATACTCATGAAGGAGGAGGTAGATTGGCTTTAGGGGCTTCTCCCTCATGTTCTAGAGACTTTTTCTTAGGCCTCTTTCGATGCTTCAACTACATCGTTAAAATTTGATTGGTAGTAGTCATTTGGTCAACCAAACACTGTAGAGAATTTACCTTGGCTTGTAGGAAAGCATTGTCATGGTGCAAATGATGACCCACGGTTTCATGTTCTGTCAGACGTTGGATCAGCAAAGCATTCTCTTTTTGCAATTGTTCAACAGTTGGGAATTGATCAAACTGTTCAATAGGAGAAGGCTTAGACTTATTAGTCGATGTAGAAGGCATTTCACATTTGGTAGAACGTGTAGGAGTATGAGAAGAGGGTGTAATAGTGGCCTTTTGAGGAAGACTAGGTGTGACAAGCTCGAACTTGGTTTCTTTGGCAGGCTTAAATTCTTTTGCAGAGTCTTCTCTAAGTTTCTTGTGAGGGCTCTCATGATCGGAGGACAATTGAATAGGGTTTGAGGTAATTGGAGGCTTTGTATTGGACTTTCCAATCATACTTCAAGTTCTCCTACAAAATGATTTCGCTCTGATTCTGTTAGCACCTCGTCTCCTTGTAGGGATTGGACGAAAATCCTAGTGAAAAGAGTCTTGCAATTCTTTTTTTTAGAGATGATAGGATTTGTAGATAATGGAGGATCAACAATAGGTTTGTTGGGTTTCTTATCAGATAGGGAAATAGGATAAACTGGAGGGTTTGGGGTTTTAGGAGAGTGAGGGTTAGATGGAGTAGCAGTCCCAGGATCGATCAACTTCTTGCTCATTTTAACTGTTAAATGGGGGTTCGAAAACTGATAGAGGAAGTCTTCCCAGGTTTTTCCTTGTTTCTTTAATTCTAAGATAACAAGTAGTTTGATAAGGCCATGATGAAATAGGATGTGGTGAGGGTTTGTCACATTTTTTCAAACCTGTGAGGACATATTCTCAAGACTCTTTAGAAAATAAAAGGGAAAATTCAAAGGTTTTCCAAACTGAAAATGGGCCAAGAGGTGAAAATGACAGGATTTGAAGATGGAATACTTACCCTCATAGGTAATGAGTCTAGTGATAATGATCAAAGGATTAATTAATTCATCCTTAATCCACCCCTTTGAATATCCTTTAGCCCCAGAGATGCTTTGATATTCAAGTTTGAAAAACTGATTGTAACTCTGTCGTGAAAGTTGGTGCTGCTTGAACCATATTTCCCCAGTTCGTGGAAGTTTCGTAGCCACAACAATGGAATCCTTGGAGACTGGGAAAACCAGTGACCCTATGCAAGCAAAATTTCCATCAAATCTAAGAGAGAACTGAAGGGAAATGTCTTCTTCGTGCCCCTACATATTGGCAAGAAACTGCCCCCAACTTGCGCAGAGAAAGACTTCTCGGCAGGCTTTGAACTCTGGAATGGCCAGTAGATCAGCATATGATGAAGGTTCGTGACAATTTGGCATGGTTGGAGAGAAATAGATAAGAAAGAGGAAAAATGGGTAGAGGATGAGAGATACATAACATGGTGCTCTGTCTTAATGAAAATGATATATGAGGGTTGAATCGTGGGTGCATTTGACACATATGAGCGCCATATGTGGTAATGATTGCATAGGTTTTTAAATTTGAATGATTTTTTACTTGGAGGTTAAATCAAATCGCTTAAAAGATTTTATCAATGTCCAAGTCAAATACTTGGACATTATGATCATAAAATGAAATCATAAATTTAAATTTTCCCTTTTAACAAGTGTAAAAGATAGATATACCATCTTTAGTAATTCATCAATCGGCGAATATAATCGAACTCCAATAATCATACATGAACTGAAGCATTAAAATTGCATTCGCAGTTGCAACATTTTATACAGTACCTTATCTGACACTCCATCTGGTCTTCCATATGGTACTCCATCCAATCCTCCATATGGTACTCCATCCAGTCCTCTGTTCAGGTGAAAACTATACAACATTAAGAGGGTGTTCACCCATATTACTAGGATTGGAAGGTTCCCGGTTGCCATGGTGAACAAGAGGGTGGATAGGATTTTAGTATCCATCTTAGCTACCTTGTCATCGAACTGTAACTATTACAAGGAATAATTGAGTGTAAGTAGTCCTCCCTTGTTTTAGACATAAACATAGGCCCAAAAGAAAGAATGTAAAGTATGATGTAAAGAAGGCTTATCAATCATACGCATAAAAGTTTACAAAATTATGCCAACAGTATAAGGTTTATCATGCCAATATAAACGACTGATGAAATAATATCCTGAGATATCGTAGAAAACAGTATGATATAATTTTGATAGAAATCATACTTCCTCTTCTCATGGACTTGCTAAACAAATGGGCAGTTTTTAGTTTTTTATTTTTTATTTTATTTAGCTTAGGAAACCCCTCCCCCACTCCTAAGTATTGTGACACTTCACAATTAAATATATAGTAAACTGGTCAATCCTTCCAATAGCCTAAGATTTATAGCTTCCAAGTGTATATATAAATTTCACACATTAGCCTGACGAGATGATTAATAACATGGCCCCACCTGTAGGACAAAACATCCTACATATAGTTAAGAAGAGTTAGGAAAGAGATTCTTAAGATCACCTTCAAGTTAGTTTCCAATGGAATATTAATGGAGTTCATTTACCTTTTCTTAAATATGAATACTTCTTTTCAGTCCTTCCTACAAGTAGTGTCGTACATTAAGACAAGTTTTAAGATCAGAAATTTATCTTTATTTATTGTTGTCAAATCATCACCCTCTCCAAGTAGAATTCCCCACTGCCAGCAAGCCTGTTCAGTACTCTGATGGGTTTACCTAGTCATACCATAGGTGGGTACCTGCTGCCAGCAAACCTGTTTAGTATCCCAACGAGTTAGCCTTTTACACCCTTTTTATAGCAGAGACTGGTCCTTACCACCATCTTTAAGATTTGTATATGAATGTTGATTTTTGCAAGGAGATGAGGAGACAGTGGTGAAAATATTTTTATGGACTGGGATGGTATTTAACTTGGAGGATGATTCTTCTTTATGCATTTTTTTATAGATTGTCCTGATGTAAGGGATACTTAATGCATTTTTTATAGATTGTCCTAATGTAAGGGATACTTTAGTGGGCGTATCCAATCTGAAGATATGGTATAGTCAAGAATTTTTAATGAGTGGTGGATGGTACCATTGGAAAATAACAAAAAGGTATCTATAGTCCCTACTCACTTTCTTCCATTTGAAGTTATATTGATGTTTCCATGGTTAACCACTAGTTATACCTTCTTGCTACTTTTTTATAAAGATACTTTACTCACCCACTCAGAACTATGGATGGATTGTACTAGTAACCTCTAGGTTTGATAAAATAAAATGTCACTTCCTTATGTCTTCTAGTGTTGAAGGTTATGAGCAACTTCCATGAAATATGCCTTGAGAGAAAGGAAGATAGAAATCTTGTAAAAAGACTAAAAATGGCTAATTTAAAGAAAAGAGTTTTTAATCGTGATAAAAATATTCATTATTCAATTGGTGCTTAATAAGACGACAGGATTTAAGCATAGCAACATCTTCTTTTGAAGTAAAATACTTCCCTTTTTGTCTCCTTGAATTTGTCCACTTGTTTTTAAATGAATACCTGCAAAAGTTTCTAAAATTATTTGCCAAAAACCACACTCTAAAATATTTACATATGTACAACATAAATCAAAGTGTTTCAAGAAGAAGGAGAAGGAGAAGAAACTTCTCCATCCACCAAGGCCAGTGCCTTGTCGACTGACATGACTTGTATAAATTCTTCTTTAGAAATGGGCCTGTGGTAAAGTTTAAGTCTATGTCCATTTACTACAAAAGAGACTTGTTCCTCGTCAATTGTTTTTATTTTTACAAACCCATTATAAAACATGGTAACCACTTCATAAGGACCCAACCATCGAGTGATAAGTTTGCCTTTAAAATTTTTAAACCTTGAATCAAACAAAAAATCCCAATCTCCAGGTTGAAATTGCTTCTTTTTAATGAATTTATCATGCCATTTGCTTCTCTAGTTTTGAACTAAGATTGTCCTTTGGATAGCATCCTCTCTAATTTCATCCAATTCATTCAATTGTAGGACTCATTGTTTTTGTGCCTCATCTAAATCTAATTCCAATTGTGCAACAATATGAAAGGTTCTTACTTGAAATTCAATAGCTATGAGTACTTGTTTTCCGTAAACCAATTCATATGGGGTATGTCTAGTGGTGTTTCTCCATGTGGTGTGATATGCCGACAAAGACTATGGAAGTCTATCAAGCCAATCTCTATGGTGTAGTTGGAAAATTTTAGTTAAGATAGTTTCCAATACTTTGTTTGTTGATTCCACTTAGACATTATCTTGTGGGTGGTATGGAGAGGACTTACGATGTTTTATCCAATAATTTTCTGTTAATTCCTTCATCATCTTAGAAGTAAATTGTGTACCCTGATCCGTAACAATATCACAAGGAACACCAAAGAGGGTAAAAATATCTTCATAAATAAACTCAACGACAGATTTCTTAGTATCCCTAAACAAGGCTTTTTCCTCTACCCACTTAGTGACATAATCTGTGCAAACAAGAATATAGTTCTTTTTATGAGACATGCGGAAAATTGGGCCTACGAAATCAAGGGCCCACTTCTCAAAAGGTTCGATCGTAATATGGATATGTAAAGGCATTTCATCAATTGATGTGTGTTTTCCTATCCTCTGACAACTATCGCAACTTCTTACATATTTGGAAGCATCCTTAAAAATGCTAGGCCAATAGTACCATGAATGTAAAACCTTGTATGTTGTATGTTTATTGGAAAAATGACCACCACATGGTCCATCATGACAATTTTTTAGGATTTATGTTGTCTCTTCTTCCCGGAAACATCTACGAATGATCAAATATGGTCTAGTACGAAAAATTTCATGACCAACCCATGAGTAGTTAGCACTTTGTGTTATAATTCAACATTTTTCATGAGGCGACAAATGAGCTGGTAATTTTCTAGTGGCTAAATAATTTTCCATATCTGAAAACCATGGAGTTTTGATGGAGATGGAGAAGAGATGATAATCTATAAAACTATCATCAACATGAATACTATCACCTTCATGATTAATACGAGAAAGAAATTCAGCTACTAAATTCTCTTTTCATGTTCGGTCAAGGATAGTGATGTTGAACTCTTGTAATAAAAGGAGCCACCTAGTTACTCATCCATTGGTAATAGGTTTGTTCATGATAAATCTAATGGAAGAGTGATCTGTATGTACAAATACCTCATATCTTGTGATATAATGGAGAAACTTGTTGATGGCATGGACGATTGCTAAGAATTCCTTCTCAGTGATTATATAGTTTATCTCAACAGGAGTCAAGTTCTTACTTACAAAGTAGATGGCACAATATTGTTGGTCTTCTTTTTGTCCTATCACTCCTCCTATTGTGGTATCGGAGGCATCAATAGATATATAGAATGGGAGGGCCCAATTGGGTCATGTAAGAACTAGTGCCACATATAATTTGGCTTTTAAAGTTTCAAAGGAAGTTTGACAATGGTCAGTCCAAAGAAAGTCAACATCGTTTGTGAGAAATCCAAACATTGGTGCGACAATTTTCGTGAAATTTTCGATGAATATCCAGTAGTAATCGTCATGTCCAAGAAAGCTTCTCACCTCCGTTGGATTCTTTGGATCTGGGAGTTTGACAATTACCTTAATATTAGAAGGATCCCCTTTAATCCCTTTGGCTAAAACATGATGCCCTAAGACTACTCCTTCAGACAATAACATTTTACACTTCTCATGACTTAAGGATAAATCCATATTTTGACATATAATGAGAAATTTCCTCAGGTTATCTAGGGATTCTTGAAAAGTATTTCCATATACTGTAAAATCATTTATATATACTTCCACATAGTCATGAATGAGATAAAAAAATATCCCTAATATTTCTCGTTGGAATGTGGCAGGAGCGTTACATGGACCAAATGGAAGGACCCTATAAGCATAATTTTCCAAGGGGCAAGTGAAATTAGTCTTGCCCTGATCCTCAGGTGCTATTAGAATTTGATTGTATCTGCTATATCCATCAAGGAAGGAAAAATATCATTTTCCTGACAAAGTATCCAAGACTTGGTCAATGAAGGGAAGAGGAAAATAATATTTAAGAGTGGCCTATTAAGTTCCCGAAAGTCAACACAGATTCTCCATTTTCTGGTTACTTTCTTTGGAACTACTACAAGTGGGGATACCCATTTGCTGTCAGAAATTGGGTAAATAAAACCAACATTCAGTAGTTTCTCTATTTCCTCCTTCACTATATCTTTTAGTGCAGGAGTGATCCTTCTCTGAGGTTGCCTCATAGGTGTTACTTCTGCCTGGGTGTAGATATGATGGATGCATGTGTCGGAGTGTATACCCCTCATATCGGTATATTCCTAGGAAAATGTTCCTGATTGGTCTTTAAGGACATTCACTAATTTTTCTTGTTGATCTGCATCTAGTCCTGAATTGATATGTAGGAATTTTCTAGGACTAATCTCATAAGGTATGGTATAGGATATGGTAGATTCATCTATTTCAAAGATAAAATATGTTGAAGAAAGAGTTAATGGATCCAAATGTTCATGAAATTATTCACCAAACATATAATAAAATTGAGGGAAAGATTGAGGAAAATCAACACATGTGATTGCTTAAATGAATTGATTTAACACATTCTCTGTCGTTTTCTCCTGAAGTGCCCAGGAGTGATCACTAGGAAACATGGGTTCTTCCTAGTTTTCATTCTCAAATGGAAATTCAAGTAACCATATATTTTCTATAACAGGTTGAGCTGGTGGATATATCGTACGTTTCTTCACAGAAAGTCCATTAGAGATAGTCATTTCACCTTCTCGATAGCCAATGAATGCATTGGCAGTAGCTAACCAAGGTCTTCCCAATATGAGGGGATGGCCTTTAGCAGGATCCTATGAATGAATGACAAGGAATTCTATCAGATATTCCCATGATGCTAATGTGACTATGATATCATCCAATATCCCTTCAGGTATAACTTTCATTTTATCTGCCAATTCTAAAATAGTTGGGGTAGGTCGAAGGAAGTGTTTCAACTGTAATTCTTCCAAGGTAGTGACAGTTATAACATTAATGGTTGCCCCTAGTTCTATGAGAGTATTTCCAATGGGAATCTTATTAATGGTTATCGTTACTACTGGATTCTCTGGATTTTCATACTTTGTGACCCTAGGTTGCTCTGATATGTATTCAGACAACTCTCCTACCAGAATTACTGTTAGAGGATCTTTTTGTTTCCTACCTAGATTTTTGATACACAATTCCTTGATTACCTTACTGTAAATTTGGATATCCTTTATTTCTTGAAACAGGGGAATTTTGACACAAATATTTTTTAATTCATTTATAATGTCAAATTTCAGTCACACCATTGGTTTTTTGATTGCTATCTCTGGATAGGGAGGGGATTTTGTAGATTGCAAGGATTCACTTCAGGGAATATTTTGTTCTTGATCTTTGGGAATAATAAGATCTTCCCATTTGGTTTCATTCGTTGGATGGTTGGGAGTTTCATCTTCATCTTCCTCACGGATGACTACTGAAGGTTTTTGTTTATCCAAAACTATTCCTGACCTTAGTTGAATCTCATGTAATGGAACAAGAGAAATAACATATGTCGAAAAAGTTTGCAAATCAACATTATGAAGGGGTCGAGTTGGTTTATTGTTTGGGTTAGGCACCGATTGTGCTGGTAATAGTGTTGGTATTGGGGAATTTGCATTTTGGAATTGTTGAGGTTGTTGTGGAATAGGAGGTAAAGGTGGAGGGACAGAACCTGGAAAAATTTGTTGAATATTTTGTGGAAACTATGGATAAGGATGAGTGGGAATAGGAACAGGTGGAATCTGAGTGTTTCCCTGGGTATGTCCTCCCCTCCATCCTTGAAACCAAGGATGGTGTGAAGCATACTATGGAGACCAGTTTTTCCAATTTGGTAAGTTTCACTATTGTGGTTGTTGGTAATAAGGTGGAGCTTGAGGTGGTGGGTTCTAGTACATAGGTTGACTCCTAGGATGCCATGGCCTTTTAGGTGCATAAGAAGATTCCCCAAGATCCCCACTTTTATAAATGGATAATAAACTAGGAAATGATGGGAATTTTTCAGTTGGATGATCTTTAGTAAAAAATCAATAAACTGAAATGTTTTCTAATGGGCATTCCCTTGAGGAATGTTTCCTCCTACACCTCGGACAAAATATGCACATCGCAACATTCTCTTCCTCTTATTTTTTTCTTAATCTTTAAAGTGTCCAATTGGGAACCTATTGTACTTAAAATATCAGTCTTAAAGTTTTCTAACAGGTTTCCTATTTCCATCCTTGTAACCCAACCAAAACTAACTCCTTTTGAGTTTCTACTATAAGAATCCCAAACACCCTTTCTAGTTTTAGCCCTACTTCTTGAATAGTTTCTACACATCTCACAAATCTCAGCAAATTGTTTACGAGAGACATCTCCTAATGCCATAAGATTAAGTGTTTCCAGGTATTCTTCCAATATTCCTTTAAGAAAAAGGGTTCTTATTGCATCGCCTGGAAGGTCATTATATTTTAATTTTGTGAAGTATAGACGAACCGTTCCATGTAATCTTAAAGGCTCTCGTCTTCTGATTGTTGGATTTTAAAGATATCATTCTGAGAATCTTTAGATTTGCAATAGTATTGGTATTTCCTAAGGAATATGGTCTTCATATCTTCCCAAGATCTTATACTAGACTCTTTTAATCCCATTAACCATCTAAGTGTAGAATCTTTAAGAGTAGTAGGGAATAGTTTTATTTTTTGAGCATATTGCAAGTAGTTATAGATTTTGCACAATATGTCAAATTCAAACAGGAAGATGTTTGGATCCTCATGACTTATCTTACCATAAAAGGTAGGTAGTGAGGAAAGTGTAATGTTCTTCATATTAACATTTGGCATGGTATCCAAAATTGGAAACCCAAAAGTGGTTTATGTCTGGTTTCCTACCTCTTCTCCCTCATCATTTCTCACATGATTATGATCCTCTTGGTCATCCATACTGATCTAATTCCAAAAAAGTGAATACCTTAATGGTTTTATTCTTGGAGATGATGAGGCATCCCAATGTTCTTTGTTAGGAGAGACATTTCTTCAATAAGAAAAATTGTCTGCAATTTGGATTTCAGCGACTTTACTTGTGCCTGTTGAAACTATTGGTTCAGAATTTGTTGTTTCAACTTGTGAAACAACTATATTTGTTGAATTTCCAAAAAGGGCATTCACCTATTCAGGGTCAATGATATCTATAAATTTCGAATCCCCTGATGCTGGTAAAAAGGAAAAATTTTTGTTGGTTGGTTTCGATGATGAGAAATTAGAAGGTCTGAGTGGTTTTACCTTCTATCCTTCTATTGTTTCTGTCTCAATTTTCTTCTCTATGGTCTCTTCAGTTTTTTTATTTTCTGAAACTTTTTTAGCTTTCTGGGTTGAGCTATCTCCTATTTGTACTTTCCGATACCGTTCTGTAGAGTTTATATATGGAGTATTTCTTCCTCCAAAAAGGTTAGAAGGAAATTTGGTTGGAAGTTTTGGATTGGTTTTAATATATCTACCCTTTGGATCCCTAGGTTTGTTCATAAAAGAAAAAATAAAAGGAAAACTACCATTGGGTTTGGGGGAACCTGCTATAATAGATGTGCAGGTTCTTACCTCTCATATTAACATTCTGCCGCCACCAAACTAGCACTAATGTTCATAAAAAATCTACTTCCTACGTGTTTTCTACCTTTGGACAACTCCCCGACAATGCGCCAAAAATGATGGGTAAAATATATACCTTAATTTCCCTCAATTAAATTATCGACCAGGGTAAGTAAACTTAGATTTCTGACACAGTATGAGTCAAGGAAGAAAGGAGAACTAACTGCTTATGAGGTCTAGAAATTGAATTAACTAGGCAAGAGAATGGTTTACCCTAAGGATCATCACTCTATTACCAATCTAAAATTATATCTTAAAAATGATTTAAAAGACTCTAGACAAGCTGAGATCTATTTGAACAGTAAACTTTATTTTCATTGTACAGAGTAATCTATAAAGATGATCAGAGAGCTCATTAGTCTAAGTAAACAAAAGTAATCTATAACTATGAATAGTGAGGTTATTACTCTAAGCAAGCAATTCTTGAATAAGCAGGCAATCCTTGAATAAATACAAGCTATCTTTCAAAAGCACTTCTTCATAGTAAACTCTATTCTTAAAGCATCTCTTTAAAAACTCACAATTATTCTTATCCTACAGAAAATAAACCACACTACTACACTAATATCACTGGACGAAAGTAAACAACATCATGACGACATTCAAATGTAATGGTTATGTCTACGATGGAAAATTATATCGCAATGGCACCTTAACACTACTGATAATTCAAGCGGAATCAATTCAATATTAATTTCTATAGAGATATGCAGAGTATGAACAAGGCAGTCCATGGAAAAATTTTCCAATACATGTTCTTATAATCAATATAGTCTATAAGCATTGTTCAAAGGAGATTTGAAATCAACAGTTATCCTATAACACTGATACTGGAAATATTCTACATAGAGTTAATAATTTATGCATACCTACAGGAAGTAATTAAAAATCATAGCTTAATGAAGCATAGTTGATTGTTATGTACACTATCTAAATGACCAATCTGCAAAGTAATCTAGAGTTTATAAAATGAGAGAAGAAATCTTGTATATAATTGAACAGTCAGATGACTATGAGCATATACACGTTAGTAAAACACAACCTGCATAAGAGATATTATATACTAGAGGATGGACAATTAAATATTTAAGTATAGATAACCACAAGTAACCTATAAGTTATATAGAAAATACAACTTCAACAAACAACCTACACACAAGAGTTATATGCACAAATATAAGTACACAAAAAATAAACAAGACACACAGACCATTGGTGGGAACCCCAGATAGTCGTGGTACTACTCCAGTTCACTAGACAATCATGATCAACACATTAGCTTATATTAACAGAAAAATCATTTTTACAAAGGCGAATTCAAGAATAGTGATTATATCATTTTATTTTTTTGTTCTCAGAGAGAGTTCTAGTATTTATAGATTTTCTATACATAGATGAGAGGTGGACCACTGAAAGGGTCGATGCTTTCCTACAACTGAAAATCATTAAAACTAGATAACAGAAAGTATCTTCTTAACAACTCATGCGCTCAAAATATAGGTCGAATGCAACTGTTCGAATCAAAGTAAGGAGTTCCATAGCTTGAGAGTTTGAACAAGTACAAAACCCATGTCTCATATTCTCCAGGAAGAGCCCACCGATACAACAACCCACAAATACACTACGCTCAGAGGATCGGATCGAGGGCTAGATCAAGGGCTGAATCAAGGGTCAGATCAAGGGTTGGATCATGTTTTCGACCTGTTTCAAACAAACGACAAGTGTTAATAGATTGCACTCACTCAATTAAAAATAAACCATCATAAAATCATCAAAAATAAGGACTACACATACCTTATGTTGATCCATAGAAAAACAATGGAAGAAACCTAATAATACCTTCAAAAAGAGCTAATAGAAGTATAAACTGTATAATCTCCATGTACAAAAAGAGATTTGGACAAAGGAAAAATGGGTAAAACATAGAGTCATCAGTCGTAATGGTGTTGGAGGAGTAAAAACTTAGGAAAAGTGATTAAGTATTGGAGAAATAATAGAGGGAAAAGAGAAAGGATAAGTTATGTGGATTGGGGTGAGAGGATAAGGGGTAAGGGGGGATGTAGAGGTAGCCTCACACAAGTGTAGGTTTGAAAGAATGATGAAATTTTAAGTGTGAGTGAGTTGGGAGAGGGATGAGTGGAGAGGGAGTAAGGGAGTGTGGTGTGGAGTGAGGAAAGTGGGGTGAGTGAGGATAGGAGAGTAGGTTTGCAGGTTCACATGGAGAGGAGGTAAGTGGGGAGTAAGGGAGTAATTGAAGGAGAGGTGAAGTAAGGAGAGAGAAGTGTGGAGGAAAATAAAATGTAAAATAAAACTAAGTATGGAAAGTGGTAAAGTAAGAACCAAGAAAATGAGAGTAAGTCAAGTCTTAATATTAAGTGCTAAGAACATAACTAAAAAAAATAAGCATGGTTCCAAGAATATAATCATGGCTCCGAGAATATTATTATGGTTCCAAGAAGATATTAGTTATGTTGCACATAGAAAAAGGCATGCTTTTGGGTTGTTAGAAACAAACATGGATATCTTGAGCATATGGACTCAGATTTTTAATTCGTAAAATGCATGATGAAGTTGAGACTCAGGGCTACACTATGAACTTATAATATTTCAAAATTTGTTTCTTATGATATTGATTTTCTTTTGTTATTCCAAGAGCAGGAAATCTAGGTGATCAAATGTTTTGATTAATAGGGAGGAATGTTTAAGCATCTAAGTCTATCTCCTACAATATATTTTTGGAGTAGAACATTTTTCCACCATTCAATTTTTCCAGAAACCAACCTCTTGAGAATATTTTAGCCTAGGGATAGATTGAAGAGGGTTGGATCCTTAATACCAAGTAATCTATGAGATTTTGGTGCTATATCAATGTTCCAATTGTCCAAGTGAAGTATTTTAGTATTTTTTCCCTCCCTTCCATAGAAAATATTGTTGGCACAAGTTTGATCAGACTAGGGTCCTTCTCAGCTTACCAACAAAAGGTACCGAGTAGTCTAGAGCGCTAGCATTTTCATCTCCTTCGAAGAGAATAAGTCTCACCCGAAGCATTGTTGAGAAAAATAGATAGGGAAGGGTAAGGAAACAACTTAGGAGGATCCATAGAACCTTCAAAAATCATCCTGGCATTGCACAAGAGACATGAACAGATTTGAATCTTAGGTGTGCAAGAATCAAACCTACTTACATTGCAAACACGCATTTAAACATAGAACCATCAAGTAGAACATATAAACCATAAAGAAGTACTTTAATGCATAGGTAAAATACACAGAGACACATCATCTTTTAAAAATTCAGGTCCTTCTTCATATTATCTTCAGAATCTTTCTTTAATTACAAACTCAGAAATACATAGTAGTGCTCTGTACAGACTCTTGGCTCTAGACTCATGTCGCAGAGCTCCAATTCTCATAAAGATAGGTTGATTACATTACAGACTCATGACTTGACTTGACTCAACTTACAACAAACTCACCATGAGGGAAAGATTGGACTGAACTTAATCGCAATCTAGCCGAATCAATAGCTAACTAACAACAACCAACAACAACTCACAACCAACCCTTTAACAATCGTTTTCATCCCTATATATAGGATGGGTTGTGTCTTCCATCTCAGATTGCACGCTTTCTTGTTCTATTGCAACCATTGTTTCTTAGCTGGCGTTGCGTTGTATTTCACAACTAATTTATGTTGCTCTTCCTTGCTCTAATGTCCAGCTTCTTCTGAAGCTTGTGCAACTCATGCTCAGTCAAAACTTGCATGATTCCTTATCCCAAAAGTGAAGGGCCCAACAGGCTCCGACCACAATGCTTGACTCGCCCTCGAGTCAAGTACTTGGTTATTTCGCAGATTCCAGGAGCATCTACTATTTTCCATTGTCCTCCTTTTTTTCTTCCTTCTGCTCTTATGTTTATGCTTTCTCTTCTTTTACCTCTTCAAATGAAGGGACCAACTCTGGGACCAACACCAAGGCTCACTCCTTCACTCCTTGAAAGTTTCCAACTTTATCTTGCCACTTCCTGGCGAGGAGTGATTCCTCTACAACAAACTATTGGGTCTCCTCTTTACTATACCCCTTTGGCTTGGATGCGACCAAAAGTTTCCACTCGAAATCTGTTGTTGCATCAACTTGATGCATATGCATGTAAATTTTCTGAATGATAGGTCAGAAGTCATGCAACTCTTTCTTTGCTATGGAGCGTGCCTCAAAGAGGGCATTCAGTTCATTGTCCGCCTTTGGATTTGGTCGAACTTATGTTGTTTCTCCATCAGATCCATCGTGGCCACAACTTCTTCATTCAACACCTGGATCTTGGTGTGCAAATCCTCCAAGACCTAGTTGTGTTGAGCGATAATGCCCATCCAATCACTGACTTCCCTAAAAATATTTGTGCACTTGTGTAGTGTTGCTTGAGCATTGTTGCCTTGTAGTACTATCTTCTGCATCTTCTCTTGCAACTTTTGAGGTTGCTAATCTAATTCTTGTTGAGTTTGTTGTAACTGTGCTTCTAGATGCTCAGCGCAAGTGGAGATTTGTGTCCATTCTCCTTGGAGCAGCTCAATCTGATGCTCTGGCTTGCCTACATCACTGGCTTCAGGAAGTTGGGGTGTAGCCTTGCGAATCTTCGTCCAGGCTTCAGCAAGCCTTTCTTGCACTTTTTCCAGTCTATGCTCAATCTGAGCCTTGGCCTGTTTTTTCTGATGTCTTTATCATTGCGCAAGGAATGATTCCTCCCTCGCAACCTTGACAGACCTTTCAGCCTGCTGGAGCCTTTGCTCCAATTGATTAGTTGATGCTCTAATCAGTCCAAATAAGTGTGTCACTGGCCACTATACCAGGGAAGCATATGAAGGAGTTGTGTCTCTGGGTGCTTGTGTCTGCAGTGGGAGTCCACTGGCCGTTTAATGCTCCGAGTGGCTCTCTACCTCCTCCTCTGTTGATTTTCCTGGCACGATCCTCAACCTTAGCACTGAAGGTAAGAGAGTCAGAACCTTTGTTCTGGATATGCATAGTTGCATCAGTTCTACGAATTGTTGAGGGTTCTGGAGAACCTGCTCCATCTGGTCACGTGTAGATCTTGCACTCTGCCCAGTTGTTGATTATGGTTCCTTTTGAGCCTCTGATATCTCCTTCTCTTTTGTTGCATCTTCTTCTTGTGTTGTGATTTCTTGGGCACCCTCATCCTTGGTCAGTGAGGAGATCTGTTGTTTTCTTTGGGTGTGTGGCTCCTTCACAGTTTGGGTGTCTTTTTCTTGTGCCAAAGGCTCGGTCTGTTGTTCCTAGATGTCTGGGTTTGGACCAATCATCTTCATGCTCATACTCTGCTATGGTACTTTGGGGTTTGGACCAGAAACTTCTGGTCTTGGATTAGGCAACTCTTGGGTTATTTATGGGATTTCTCCCTCTTCTTTCTCCGGCTGATCGAGCTGCATCGGCTCTGGGTTTGTGGTCTAGGGTGGATTGGTGGTTTTGGGGTTTGGCGACTGGGGTTGTGGTGGTGATGGAGGGTGCTTAGTGATGAATGTAGATGGAAATGTTTCAGGCTCAGGGTCATCCTGAATGTGGATGATGGGGCTTGGTTTGACCACTGAGAGGGTGCGGAGGACGGCTGATGTAAGGGGTTGGGGGTTCATAGGTTTATTCGATGAAACCCTAGTTCTAAGATTCTTCATCATTGGTTCATTAACGAACACAACACTCAAGATCTGGTTGACATCCTCACCTGACAACACAGAATTATCTAGCAGCGGGCAGAGGGCCGGTAGTGTTCTTTTCTTACGCTCTAAGGGTTGCATCTCATCTTCATCCTCAGAGTATGATTGTGCTATAGCTTCTTGCTTCTATGGCTCTAGGCCTGAGTTCGATCCTGCGCCTGCTTATTTTTCTTTCTTCTTCAGCATCTCTGCAATAAAATTATAGTGCATCCCTGACTTGCATGGGTATCGTTTGACTCCTGGCCATGACATTACTTCTTTGTCGAAGGCCTCCTCGTCCAAATAGAATGACAACATCCTTGTGTGGAAATCTTCCCTGCTAACATGTCTCGTCCATACAAATGTATGGTGTCGATTCATGCTGAAGGAAATGTTTCTTGTATTGCAGTTGAGGAGCTCCTACAGAATACACAACCTATGTGTTGCATCTATTAGACCGTTGTACCACTTAGAAAATGATGCAGTATTGAAGGTTGCATTATCTCAAGTCCTACCTGGATTGTCAGGGCTCAAACATCTTCGCCATGCACCCCTTGTCTGGTAGTGCCAGATTCCTTCCCATAGGTGGATTCCACTTTAACATTGTGAATGCTAGCAACAAATATCCGTAGGTGAAGGTTCCTCCCTTCTCTTGCGCTTCTTTGCATGCCACTAGTAGTTCCTCCAGCAGGTAGCTACACCAATTGAACACAACGCCGTCGGCGCAAAAGTCTACTACTGATAATGCATCTAGTGTGCATTCTCCCTTATAGTATGATCTCATAACCTTACTGGCCATGATGTAACAACCAGTCTGGATTGTCTCTAGTAATATGGGGTCGATTACTGTTGTGCATGCCCCCCTCTTTGTGTTGCACTTTTCATACAAGCTGAGCTCTCCTTTCTTTTTGTCATGCTTACCAGGACCCTGGAATCCTTTAGACACATCTTATCCTTCAACGGACAGTCTTGTAAGTTGATGGATGTCCTCAGCATGGACTGGATATCGCTTATCCAACCAAATACTTCTATCATGCACCCTACTTATCAGAAATTTTGTGCATCGTGCAACCTCACTAGTGGTATTGAATATGAGTAGGTCTCTAAGGTTCATGATGGTCGAATTGAACAAGTTGAAAAAGTTTGGTTTTGGCATGAATTGCATCCCTCCGAACATGTTTGGATCCATCTCCCAAAATACATTTGTGTGCATCTGGGGGAACAAAACTGAATCTGTTAGGTTAAGATCGAGGAGCTTAACATGCTCCACCTTCCCTTTTAGATCGCCCACGACCTCGACTCGGGGGTCGTAGGGCTCGTCTGATACCACATCTTTAGACATGGCACTTCAACTTGCTGTGGCTTTCGGCATTGTGGATTTTGAGTTATCACAACTTCTTGCGGCAGGCTCAGGACTAGGGTCATGACTACAAGTTTCACAATTGTACAGGTTGGTTCTCTCTACTGAATTCAAAAATGGCTAAGTTCTTTGAAAATGATGCGTTCTCGAGCGAGTTCTTTGGCTTAGTGGGTAATTTTAGAAATAACTATTGTTCATCATGATCGTATGGATGCAACTGGATCTGAGTTGTCTGATAGGATGGTTTAACAGAGTAAATCCTATCGGGTGATTCTGAGATTTACTTGCATGAGTGGGATAGGGACGTGGCCGGTTTCATACCTTTCCATTTGGCGAGTGGGAATCCCAGTGTGAACTCTGATGGAATCTTTGTGTATCACGGATTTATGTCTTAATCGAATTCAAACAGGGTACCGTAATGGAAATAAAGGATATGACTAGACCTTGTTTGTGTGGCACATAGACTCAGATCATATTCAGATTCGTTCTCCCTCTGACCACAAAGGTTGTCCTCGTCACATTAATGACTATCATTAATGGATTCTCTTATGCTTCGCATCCTGCACTGTTGACTCATTAGTTTTGTATCAAACAACACTTAAACAGAAAATGAACTATTTGTCATGGCGCAACACTACGCACATCAACTTTATTAACTGAATTTACAGAAATTTCAGAAAACTCAAATCTAACTATTATACATGCTCCTTCAGACTAGAGCAATAATATCTTTTTCTCAGTTTTGAGACATATAAGACTTCAGGCGAGCATCGTTTACCCATCCTGGCCGTAGAATCCCATCCAATTTCATGAGTTGGAATGCTCCTGAGGGTCAGATCTTCGCAATTATAAAAGGTCCCAACCAATGCATGCACAACTTTCCAGGATGCTTCTGGTACCGACTATCATAGAGTACAACCTTGTCTCCTTGCGTAAATACCTTGGTCTTAATGTGTCTATCATGCCAAGATGTTTGTATTTCTTTTTCAACTGCCTGATGGAAGTCTGCTAGAAATTTGGTCTCCTCGAGTTCTTGTAGCTCCATAAGTCTCTGTGCAACTGATTCCTCCTCTAACATATGTCTGATATGTTGAATATACAAACTTGAAGTGATGAATTCTACAGGCAGCACTACCTCTTTCCCATAAACTAGCTGGAACAATGTGTACTTGTGGAGTTTATTTGTGGTTGTCCTGTAAGCCCATAGTACTGTTGGGACTCTGTCATCCCAATCTTCCCAATTTGTGCAACAGACCTTTGTCAAGCCTCTTTCCAGAATCTTGTTGAATGCTTCTACTATTCCATTATCGTGTGGGTGGTAGGGGATGCTTTTGTGATGTTGGATCAAGAACTCTGCTGTAATCTTTTCTATAGTGCTACTAATGAAATGAGCTCCCTGGTCACTGGTTAGGATCCTAGGACATCCAAAATGAGTGATAATATTCTCAAAGATGAACCTGGCAGTAGTATCGGTCAAACAATCATGAACAACTGTTGCTTCATCCCAATGCATATGGTAGTCAGTTGCGATGATGATGTACCTAGCCTGTGAATGCTTGGTTGTGGAGTTGACTGGTCCAATGAAGTCAACTTCCCATTTCTTAAATGCTTGTAGAGATCGAACTGGTTGCAGTGGTAATTCATATCTTCGTGATGGCTTACCCACTCGTTGACAAACATCACATGATCTAGCATATAACTTTGCATCCTTGAAGAGTGTTTCTCGCCAAAGTATAGCTTGTAGAACTTTATGTGTAGTGGAATTTCCTCCTACATGACCTCCTGCAACTCCACTGTGGCATTCCTAGAGTATATCCTGTCGTTCATGATCCAAGACACATCTTCTGAGGATACTGTCTAGTCCCAGTTTATACAACTGTCTAACGATCAGCTGGTAATCTGCTGCTCTAATGACCATGTGGCATTTTTGGGTTGCGGAATATGTTTCTAGGTAGGCCCCTATACTTAATAAGACTGTTATGTCCTCCAGGTACTCTGGTATGGCCTCAACTCAGAACAAGTCTGTATCTGGGAGCTGATCATCCACTGCTCTGCCACTTTCCCTCGACTCTAATATGGACAAGTGATTAGGTCCTACATTGCATCTTCCTGGCTTAATGATAAATTCAAAGGAAAATTCCTGATATAACAACAACCATCTACAAATTCTCCCTTCCAACATAGGTTTTTTAACTAGATATTTCAATGCAAAATGATTAGTAAAGAACTTGAAATGAGAACCTAAAAAATAATGTCTAAATTTCTGCAAAGCATAAATCATGGCTAAGCCCTCCCTTTCATTCGTTGTGTAGTTGTGCTCTGCTTGCGACAATTTTTGACTTGCAAAATAGATAGGATGATCCATAGCTCCGTCTCTAGGATGCTTTAAGATAGCTCCTAAGGCAATTCCTGAAGCATCTACATGGACGTGAAATTCATTCTCCAAGTTGGGGAATATCAGAATTGGTGTTGTGCTGAGCTTCTCCTTGAGTGTCTCAAATTCTTTATCACATTCTGGAGTCCATTGGAACTTTTCATCCTTTTTCAGTAGGTTTTCCAGAGGTGCAGTAATGTTGGCATATCTTCAGATGAACCTGCAATAGTAACCTGTGTGTCCCAACATGGAGTGCAACTATTTAGCATTCGTAGGTGGTGGCATATTCACAATGACCGCAACTTTTGTTGGGTCTACCAATACTCCTTCTCGGCAAACTATGTGGACCAAAAAATTCCCATGTGGTACACAGAAGATACAATTTCTGAGATTCAATGAGATCTACAATTCTCTGCATCTGTCAAACATTAGCCATAGCAGTGCTACATGTTCCTTGAGCAGGCTATATATCATCCAATCATCCATATAGAATTCTATAAACTTGTGAATGAACTCTCTAAAATCTACTATTACAATCCTGGAGAAAACTACAGGGGGCATTTTTTAAGCCAAATGGCATCACATTGTATGCGAAATATCCCCATTATGTTATCAACGTGGTCTTCTTTTTGTCCTCTTCGGCGATCCTGACTTGGTGGTACCCTGAAAATCCATCTGTGAATGAGTATGCTTCCTTCCCCGCAACCTATTCTAGCACCTCATCAGTAAAGGGTGTTGGGAAAGGGTCATGCACACAGGCAGAGTTAAGGCTTATAAAGTCTACACAGACTCTAATATCCTCTGTACCTTTATTTCTTTGAATAACTATTGGGCTGACCCATTCTACTTCTTCTACTGCAAAACTGAGTCTTGCTTCCAACATCTTATATATCTCCTTATTAACCTTCTATTTTACTCTATGGTTAAGATGGTATGGTCTATGTCTCACAGGCTTGGATCCTAGTTTCAATTCAATTTTCATTTCTCTCATAACTCCTTTGATTCCCTTTAACTCTGAAAACGTCTTTGGGAACAAATCCTCATATTCCTGCAACAAACTCTGTATTTCTTGAATGGTTTTCTCATCCCAGTAGTCTCCCACCATAGCTATCTTGGGCTGCTCTGTGGTCCCTATATTGCTTTTTCACAATTTTAATGGGTGATTGTAGGAGCTATCGGTCTGGCTGGGTATGGTGTTCTGTATTTCTCTATTCCCCTCTGTCTCTTTGATGGCTAGGTTTCTCAATTCCTCTAAGTCATCTAGGATTTATGAATCCCTGCTAATCTGATAACATTCTATAGGTTTCTTAGTTGAGGGAAGGTGAAGGTTAGTCTGAAGTTCTTGGCTATGTTTGGCACATACCACTAAGTTTGATTTCTGATCACCATTATCTGTAAAAAGAAATTCTTTGATCTTTTGCAGGACTACTTCAAGCTCAGGGTACTTACTTGTAAATGAGAAGTATTTGCAAAAATGAGTTCCCAGTGTTTGCGAGTTGCTGGTTTGTCTTCTGGTTTATTCCTTTATAAACCAAGCTTTCGGGATTTGACCTAGAGAGTGGGGAAATACCTGAACCCAAAAGTGAGAGGGTATTCCCATATCTTTCCACTATGTCACGCATTGTTCAATATGCACTCTAGGATCTGATTCTCTGTTGAATAGTTGCGCGACTTGGATATCTGTTTGGATCTCTAATTCCAACTACTCCTTATTCTCGAACATATACTTGATAGCTTGCTTCACATTATCCCAAGTTCTGAGTAAGGCTTTATGATTAGCCCACCATCTGGAAGGGGTGTCCTGAAAAGATACATCTAGTACTGGGATTCTTTGATCTTCTACTACCTTTTCTTCCATGCCGAGAAGAAAATTGTCTAGTTCTGAGGTGCCATCGTATATTGGGTGTTCTCTAACTTCAGTCCCAACCCATCTAGTTACTCTGATAGTTGCACATCTTCTTGAGAATCTTTCATATGAACCTTGTTGCCAACTATCAAAAGCCAATTCTGAATCTTCGTCTGCTGAATGTATGCTTCTCCAACTTATTGATCCATCAATAGTAGGATTTATATAATCATCTCCTGTTCCTGCTGTTACGGTGTACAACTGGTCCAAGTCTTCTCCATCCATATTATTGTCTATTGGCTCTGTATACCGGGGTCCTACATATGGATCCAAAGGTTAAACTACCTTGATTCCATCAGCCTCAAAGATCATGGTGTCTTTCTTTAAGTCGATTACTACATAGTTTTCATAGGCCCAATCGATGCCAAGTAGTGCAGGGTAAGGGTCTTTGTCTCCCATGATCTCAATGACTTCAAAGTTAGCCACTGTCTTTACTCCTGCAACATCTATTTCCACATTCTCTAGTCTTCCTATGGGGAAGATACAATATTTTTTTTCCATTCTTAACTGAATTGGGGAATATGTTAGCCTAGGTTTTCCTAAGGCTTCCCAGGTCTTCTTAGGTAGAATGTTCACATCAAATCCTAGATCCAACATGAAGTCCTTAATCTCAAATTCATCTAACTAGGATATTAGTCTGAATTCTTTTCCAATCCGTACTTTTCTTCTCTGCACTCTCTAAGTAATATTCTGAGGAATATTATCCCTTATTCTTTCTTCTAGGGGTTCTTCGTTCCCTAAAACTAGGTATAGTGCATTGCGCAACTTTTCTATTAGTTGATCATTCCCCAGAATGTCAGAGAATAATTGAAACCAAAGGTCAACTATATTTTGAGTTTGCTCAGGTTGTCTCAGTATGACTACAAGGTTTCTGGGTGTAGGGGGTGAAGTAGGGACTTGTGCCATCTTAGGATAAACAATAGGTTGTGGGGGTTTCTCTTGCATCTCAAGGCTAGGAATATTCTAAAATACTTCTATGGAATCTTTAAAGAACAACTTCTGTTTTAGAGGATCGTACATGTCGTCTTTAGGTGTTGCTTTCTGGATCTGAGGTAGAGTATTAGCATAAGCTCTTGTCTTCTCTCCTTCTTGAGTAACGATATTAAGGTTGGGAAATTGTCCCTTAATAACTCTCTTGATTTATGAAATGATGAGGTTAGTTCCTCGTTGTCATACCCTATCTTCCCATTTTTTAATTAATTATGGGCAGTCTTCAGTTGCATGCCCGTTGGTTCTGCAGTGAGAGCACCATGGCCGCCTTGGATGAGGACAGTCTCTAGCCATATGACCTTGCTCATCACAGTTATAACATCTGCTTGGCCCTCTTCCCCCAGTTCTTCATCCTCGACCTCTTCCTGGTCCCTGAGGGTTTTCATTCACCCTAAATGTTTTTTGGTCTAACTTGTCTGCAAGTGCAACCAACGCTCTACATTGATTGGTAGTATGCGTGGTAGATGCACAGAACTCATAGTGTAGTGTATTTGGTACTATCGAATATTTGTGCATAATGGGGCACTGTCTTGGCCCATGCCCATGGATTCGAAAAATTTCACAATACTCAGTTGTTGTTGCTACTTGGCCTCCTGGAAAAGCATGATACAGGGTGGGGTTATAGAATGGTAAGTTCGTAGACACTTGCGCAACTCCTCCTGTGGGTCCTAGTGGGAGTGCCATTGGATTCTGAGGAGGTTCCATTCACCTTATTCGTGGACATTCGTTCACTAGATGTCCTTCTATATAACATATGGTGCACCAAACCTGTGGTCGTCCTGGTCTGGGTATTGTTAGCTCTTGAATCTTTTCTGTAAGTGTTGATATTTTCCCTTGTAGTTGCACCAGATTCACATCTGTTGGGGGTCTGGTCACTCTCAGGCTCCTAGGGTATCCCTCCATGGCTTCAATCTTCATCGATTGTTCCAAGGCATTTGTTAAAGTGGCTATCTGTTGTTGCGTTAGCGTAATCCTGGTCAGAGGAAACAATCCATGAATGTACCATTCCCTTTGATGTTCCTCATGGATTGGATGTGCCAACCTCCCTATAGCATCTTTAAACTTCTAGTTGTATTCCCAGGCCGATTCACCTTTCCATTGTTGGATCTCGTGCAACTGAGACAGAGCCTGTTGTTCTGACTGAGGTAGCTTGAATTCTGCTATGA
>JASDQU010307858.1:58401-73473 GCA_032191745.1 Picea mariana
GTATAAGGTTGAGGTACAGGTTGGTGCATGGTTGATGCACTTGTTTATGGTACATGTTGATTACAGGTTGTTTGGTACAGGTTGGTGCATGGTTGATGCACTTGTTTATGGTATAGGTTGATTACAGGTTGATTGGTACATGTTTACAACAATATATCTCACAGTGATAGTGTGATAGTGGTTTGATAAGAAATCTACCGGTGAGAAATAATTCCAAGTTGGGGACTTAGTCCTAAAATGGGACAAGACACATGAAGATAAAGGGAAACATTTGAAGTTCCAACAACTTTGACTTTGTCCTTACATTATCAAAGAAAATATTGGCCAAGGAACCTTCTGATTGCAAAACCTTCAAGGGGAAGTTGATTCTTTCCTCGTTAATGGCCAAATTCTCAAGAACTATATCATCTAGCCTTGAAGGTTGTTGTTCCCTTGTACATAATTAAACTTTTGACTTTTACCTTTCTCCCCTTTTTATTTTTTGTCTTTTCTTTTGCTTTGGTTGGTCTTATATTTTTCTACAAGTGTGTTTTTGTGTTTGTTTTTTTAGATCCTTCTTGAAAGATGCTACCTTGATTTTGAGTTTTAAGTGATTTATTCCTAGTTATATCTTTAAATCGTAACACACCTGGTGTTGATAACCCAAAAATCATGTGACATGGTGTTAAATCCACATCACCCCAACATGTAAGCCTCATTATATACTGTCTCAAGTTAGATCTAGTTGATGAACATAGCCCATCAATACACGAGAACAAAGCAATGAAACAGAGAACCAAGATCCATTACTTAAGAATGGATTGTAACTCGGGAAGTTTTCTCATCTATAATCAAGTTAGAAAATCTCACTATCACAGGTGTCATCCCTAGTGGCTTTAAAGGATAACTGAAATCCCTCCATCCGCTTCTCACTAAACAAAAGATAATCAAATTTTATAAAGGTAAAGGCTTTGGGAAATGCTTTCCATATCACATTGGACATGAAAGTATCTCCGTTGGGGCTATGTACGCTCATTGGTAGTGGATCAAGGCTTGTGACACTGGGGTGGCTCCATTGGGGCTATGGATGCTTGCTGGAAATGGAGAAACACCAAATAAATACAAAATAACTTATATTCTCAACATTCTTGATGTTTTGTTTCCATTATACTCCTTACACCTTTTCCTTTATTCATTTATCATACGAATAATAAGTAATTCGAAAAAAAAAATGTTAAAGGAAAGGGGCTTGTCCTTCTCTGTATCATCTAAGTTCTCTTGGAATATAAGCTATGGGACCTATTGTTTCTCTCTTGATATTTCACATAATGAGTGTGTCCTTCCGAAAAATATGTGTGGAAATCATATTACAGAGATTCAAGGCTTCACCCAGTGTGTCGCCATTTTTTGTGACAAGCACTACAACCCTCCATTTTACTTCATTTCATTGCAATTTTACTTTCGAGAAAATGGAGTGCCTTCTTGTACATGTTTTAAAAATCCTTTCATCAGTCTCTCTTTGCCTCAAGCCTCTTGGGGAAATACTATTTACCTTGAGAAATCATTTGCAAAAAGAAGCACTTGAAAATTTTCATTTTTAAGCAAGTTTGGAGAACTCGACAAAGTTAGTAATAACTCCTCTGATGTACATCAAAAAAGTTAGTACTAACTCCTCTAATGTATATCAAAGGAGTTCCCCTTTTCACCTCTAATACCCTTACTTTTCACAAATTTGGCAATAACTCCTCCGATGGAATCAGAGGAGTTGGTTCTAACTCCTTCGATTTCCATCATAGGAGTCTCCCCTAAGTTCTTCGATGAACATCAGAGAACTTACCTCTAATTTCTTTGATGTTCATTGGAGAACTTCCTCTCAATTCCTCCGACCATAAATACCCTACCAACGTAGCATTTAATGTTAAAACCGTCGATTCCTATATTTACCAAGAAATAACAAATTTTCAATATCCCGCTAAGGAATCGAAGTGAGGAGAGATATATTAATAATAGGAACATGCCAAACCATTACTTCTAGACTCACAACCTACTGATATACTCCATGTGGCATTAGGTTTCCAGGTATGTACGTGTGTTCTTCCTTTTCTTTCTAGGGTTAGGGTTTTTTTTCCTTCCTTGGTTATTTTCACACTCCATTTTTCTTTGATTCTCCATGCCTCCCCCTTGTTTCTTCCACTCCTATACCCTTACCCCATTATTCAAACATTGTTCACCAAACACTGCCAACCTTCTTGCTTGCACCTTGATGAGATTTTCGCAGCCTACTTTCCCTACACGGCATTCAAATATTTAAGTTCCCCCTTTAGTTGGCCTTAATGACGGCATGAAATTCAATGAAGCCCCAACCCTGAAATCTCTTCTAAGAACAAGGTGCAAAGGCCATTTTCCACTCTTAGTCATACCCCTAAGTACAAACCATACCCTTTTCATTTCCACAGGTTTTCATCGTAAATGTTTTTGGTAATTCCTACGATCGTATCTAAGAAGTTCTTGTTAAATCCTTTGATACGATCGAAAGAGTTTTAAGCAACCTCTCTACCCATTCATCCCTTAATCGAGCCACTTAATAATAAGTCCTCCGATTATATTGGAATATTTCTCGTTAACTCCTCTGATATGATCATGGGAGTTCTAAGTAATTCTGTTGATTCCCGTTATGCTTCGGAAACTCAATATCAACTACTCTGATGTGTTATCGAAGTAGTTAGATTTAACTCCTTTGATTCACATTGGAGGAGTTTTCCTCAAATATTTCGATCAAAACTAAAACAATCAACTTTTAATGTTCCTTTGAGGCCTTAGTACGAACTCCTCCAATTTTCATCGGAGGAGTTAGTCTTTAAACCTCTGATTTTTCCTCTTAAGCATAATTTTCACCCATTCTTCCTCAATTTTCCACCAAGTTGATCAAGCATGCCTGCCATCACTTTAACATCCTCAGATGATGACTCTCTTCCCAGTAAAAACCCAAATAAGCTCTATGGTAGTTTAAATTCATAAACTGTATTCAATTTTATATTACATTTTGATATATTCACTGAAATCATCTTTTCTTACATTTTTAGTCATGTCACCTTGAAAGAAAATAACAAGCAAGGTATCTAAAGCCAAGGCCTCTCGTAGTGGCCAAAAAATAGAAGGTGAGCCATAAATTATCGAAGCCACGTATGATGATACATCAAGACTCCTAGAGAAAGACGGAGAAACACTAAAATGGGGAGAAGTATACCATATGTTCAAAAAATCTAACTTCTCTATCGAAGCTGAAGAGCTAGATGAACTCCAATTATTTAAGAATATTAGGAAGTCAGGAATCTTCAGAGTAGAAGCATAGCCAACAATGTTCCCTTGAGAAGATTCCATTGCATGGATTCTAAAGAATATCGATGTAAACGGTAGATACGTCTGCAATGCAAGGAAAGAACCCATAGTTTCATTCAGACCTGAGTATTTGGCCAAGTGCTATCATATTGAGAAGGGAAGCAAGAGGTTGGATAAAAATATCCTTACTGAGTTTGAGTAGACACCAAAGGATGTGTTCCTTAAGTGGTACATATCAAACAAGAAATTCAATTACATACCTAAAAGTGGGTATCCCACAAGTTCCCTAAGAAGACCCTATCAGTACTTGGTAACCATGCTATATAGATTATATGGGGAACCTGAAACATCACAATTCTTCCTATCTTACATGCCCCTAATATACTATTGTGAAGATGAAGGGACACCATTCAAGTGGGAAGACATCCTATATGAGAATTTCATGGTGGTTATCTCCACGGTGAAAGGAGCCCAACCCAGAGCGTTTCCAAGTTTTCACATGTCCTCATACTTTTTGCACATCATGTGAATAGCCCATAAATACCCTCAAATGGGATGGAGTTTGAAACCTTATGACCCTGCAATCCATGTGTATTGTAAATTTCTATGGGAGAACAAGTACCGTACCGAATATCAAAGAATATGTGAGCACTTTTTGGCTTCATTATATGAGTTCATTTTCTACTCCACTCCCCCTTGCATGATTGATAAGGCTATAATAATCATAATGAGAATTGGGGATTGGTATCTCATGGAACAAGAAACATATATAAGGGTATATGGCGCAATGAAACCACCCCACCTGCTTTCCCAGTTTGTCCCCAACAATCTTGTACTCCAAGAAGTGGCATATCAAACCATCATACACAGAGTCGAGTGAATGCTATACCAACTAAAGAAAGAATTTTGGCCTCCATTGCCACTGTATGTTGGTAATTACTTATTCAATAATACAAATCAAGCCCAAGTAGAGGTAAATATCCTACTATCCTATCACTTTGGAGAAGAGTGGTACATAATACATGACCCCATAGATGTCACGAGAGACCACTTCAACAAAGTTGGTCTCCCCTGGTAGTACACTAATGACATTTGGGATGAAGAAGAAGTACACCAAAACTCCCAAAATTATTATGAGGTCATTTTCAACAAGCCTGGCCAACCGTGAGGGAGGATTGTTGATGAAGAAAAGTCTAGGGAATAAGACAAGAATAAGACATAGGAAGAGGAAGTTGAGAAATCTATCCACACTTACATCTTGATACACTTGGGTTCAATAGAATAGGTAGATGAAGGACCGACCAATAAAATAAAAGGGATAAGGAGAAATTCTTAAAAGGGAAAAATGATGTAGGAAAGAAGAAGATAAATATTGATGAATATAAGGCTAGAGCTAAAGCTTAGGCAGAGGAAAAAAAAATCAATAGAGAAAGAGGTAAAACAAAAGGAGAAAGCAACAAGGGAAGAAACAAAAAAATATACAACAGAACAAGTAGAAAAGGAAGCCAAAGAGGTATCTGACAAAGCGAATGAGATTGAGAGACACCAGAAAGAGGTAGAAGACAGAGGGGGTGATACCCATGGAAACGAATATCCCAAAAATGTTTACTGTAGATATAGGAAAAAACATATTGGGTAGCGCTCTAGGAATCAGACTCTAGGATCCATTCCAACCAAGTGAAGTGCTTTACTTAAATAGCTTCAACTATGACAACAAGACAGGTAGAATTGTGTAGGAATAGGTGAAGAAAGTGCCAACAATGAAAGGGATGCCTATATTAGTTGTAACACACATCCCTGTGACAAGGGATGTGAGGTAAAACCCCATAGAAATTTCTACTATTGGCTCTACATTCATGAATTCTAAAATAGATAACAATCGAAGATTGTGCCATCAGAATGAGGAAAAAGAGGTGAGGATCAGAGATCTGGAGGAAAGACTCCAACAAGTTAGAATTGATAAACACAACCTTCAAAGTTTTAAAGTTAGTGCTGAGAAGGTTAGGATAGAAGTAGAAGAAACCATCATTGACATGTATACTCACTTGCACCTCTTTCAAGAAGAAACCACTCTAATCATAGAGCATAATAATCAAATACAAACAAAGCTAACACAACACAAAACTATCTAAGAAGGCATCGACGACATTGACAAATGGATTGTTGACAATCGTGACACACCTCTAGAATTGTATAGACCATCGAAATAAGACAAAAAAATAGACCTGTATGCACTTGACCATTGTCAATAGGTGGGGTAGAAAGACAATAGGGAGGTTACTAAATCACTGGAAAATATACTCAAGGATACACAAACATATGAAAGGAGGTTACTAAATCACTAGAAATATGCTCAAGGATACACAAAGCTACGGAGGAATTGATCAAGAGCAGCATATTACCAAGGCTATATGAGCTCGGAAATAATCTCATGACATAAGAGCTAGAAGACAAGGTGCATGAAAACACAAATCAAAGAAAGGAAGTGGTAGAGGCAACCACTACCATCTCCACAGATCTCATAGATCAACATTTGCTACAACAGGTGAAACTACATACCATGATACATGCTTTCATGATGACACTAGAAAAAGACATGAGCACCCTTGAAGACAACATGGCCATGAACACCAAAACCCTCGAACAACTGAAATACAGAAGGATCATATCCCCGTATGATCAACTAGAAATCTAGATTGCATACATTAGGGACAAAACCCCATGAATATGGATTAATAATGTCAGCACATGTTTTTTGTTTTGTCTTTTTTTCAACCAACCACAATTTTGTCATTATTGTACACTTTTCACTACAAAGTAGGAAGTTGAACCATTTTGTAACCACCTCTTCAAGAAGAAGGAAAAGAGTCATCCAACAATTACTAAGAATTGTATAAGAGAGAGCATAGGCTCAAGTTGCAGGGGATTTTTGGACTCTTCAAAAATTGTATATTTATGAACTATTTTGGGAACACAGTGCCAACTAAAATTGAACAGTTTTCTTTGGAGTTTTCATGTATTATTGTTGAAACTGCTAATAAGGAGAAGCCCCCGGGGCCAAATTTTAGAGAAGGAATTCATTTGTGTGAAACAATATAAGCGGTGAATTAATTCAACCGAGGATGAATGTTGTTCATACACACTGTAAGAATGTTAGTTTTTTATGGATTAATTCTTATGCAATCTGTGTTATTCTACAATTTTAAGTGTTTCTTCGAATATATTTATTCTTTGAGATTTACAAGTTGTTAATGTGTGCATTGTTGTAATTTGGACTAATCTGGTTATATGTATTTGCATACACTTGTTTCTGATTCTTCTCTTTTATTCCAACTATCTGTGTAGGAGTTTATGTAGGATTCAGTCTCATTTTTCATCTCCCTGGTTACTTTAGTGTGCTCCTAGCTAGGATATATTAGAATAAATTTGTGATTGATTAGTTTGATTTTCATACATAGTCTTCATCTACATCTTTATATTGCATATTCACTCATCATCCATCCTTGTCGGTAAACCGGACTGTAACCGGCCAAAACCCCAAAAATAGTATCAATGACATCCATGCCAAACTCTGGATGGGTCTCCTAATCCAATCGATGCATAGTCTAGTTGAGACCATGTACCAGGGAGTACCCCTTCCTATTTCTGGATGAATTTAGACCCGTCAACAGACCTTTACAAACCTTTTATGACATACTCATACAATTCCACTCACCCCTTTTTCACTTTTTCTTTTTACTTGAAATAATTAAAAATTAAAATATAACTTTATATCATTTCAACTTTAATATATTTTCTTTTTCTTTACTTAAGCAACACATTTCCATAACTACTCATTGCTTCAATTTTAATCATGTAACTATTCAAAACATAATAATACCTCAACAAAGACTCAAAAAAAAAAACATAGATATAATACCTCGATCATAGCGTTGTTGTCTCACTAGCATCCGAAAACAAATCTTTATGTGGCAATCATTTGAACTTAATATTGGCATATCTAGATCCAACTACACATTGGAAATGCATCCAACATCTATAGTGTATCTTCTCTCTTTCTGTCTTATCCTCTAAATGTCCACTCCATGCCTCAAATATCTTCTTGAGGCTTGTCTCAAACCCGAATGTCGATGCTCTGATAAAAAAACTCTCAAACAAGTTGAGAGAGGTCACGTTGATTATCCAAGAAGCATCCATGTGTGTGCAAGTTGAACATACACGATAAACATGGGTAGTGTGGGAAGGGATGGACATATCGATGAATTCCACGATAGTCCCCGATGACCCCCCAACATCCCCTACCCTACCCTAGGCTCTCTTTGTAGGCAACGAGGGCTCACGACAATAAGATACCACTATGAGCTCCACAAAAATAGAATGGTTTTCACACACCCAATTTGCATCAACACGCTTCTTAGTGTGTTTTCATCGATTAATATGGTGGGTGCTGCCATTTTTGTGGGGTTCCATGTCTACAATTTGAAACCCCATTAATTCAACTCCTCGACCCCACTGTTTACGCTCGTTGTAATTGGTGGGGAAAGATTTCTATTTGTCTTCAATGCACTCGATGGCCTCCTCACCACTACCAACATAATTATTAAGCGCTGACCAGTGTTTCCCCAAGCTAGACTTCTCGTTGGTGCTTCCAACACGGGTCTTCTATCTCTTCTCAAGCTGGGACGCGATCCCATCGAACAACATCTTTCAAGGTAGTGCCACCTATAAGGGGCAATCAAAGGGATTCACAATAGTACAATGAAGCACAATGGTTCCATTCACGATCTCATGTGCCCTTTATTTATCGTAGCCGCAATGTCTAAACTCTATCACCCTTTTTTAATGTCCTTGGACGCTTTTGTAACCGAGACTTCAATTCCAACAAAAAACTCTCAATATTACAACATGAACAACCTTCGTTCAGATACCAAATGTTGGTATTATGAGAAACATAAAAGAAGCATTACACATAGAAATACAAGTTGTGGAAGGCACTAACTCTTGGCATTTTGGTGTACTTGGAAGGCATTTATTGTCTTGTTGTATAATTAGAAGGCACTTTTGGTTTTGTGGTGTACTTGAAAGACATTTATTGTCTTGTTGTATAATTGGAAGGTAAGTTTTGGAAGGCACGTTTTGTCTTGTGGTGTACTTGAAATAAATTTCTTGTCTTGTTGTATAAATGGAAGGGAAATTTTGGAAGGAACATTTGGTCTTTTGGTGTACTTGGAAGGTAATTGTTCGCTTTAAACATGAGGAACCTACGAAATCAAGGTAGAAAGTCATCGAGGAAAGAAAAACCCATTGAAAAAGTAATTGAAGAAAGAGAAAAGACAAGCTTAAGTAAAGAAAAAACATAGGATTTCAACATAGGGAAATCCAAATTCTAGCATAATAGATGCACTTACTATTGTTTCTTCTCCATCAACAAAAGAAAAGCACATGATTTCAGTGGATGTTAATCGAGTTCAGACTTATAGTGAACCTCCAATGACTATTCTATCAACAAAGATGGTTGTGGATGATCAGATGATGATGGATTTTCTTAGAGATGATTATACAATGGATGAAATTAGAGAGGCAAACAGGTGGTTTATCTCCATTTACTTATGTAAAACTGTTGGGTTAGTCATTCAACTCATACAATTTGAAAGTGCTTTGCTAAAACCCTAGTTTTCCATGTGTGTGACCTCTCTTCTTCAACCCNCCCCCCTGGATATTGTTTCATTCACCTCCTTGGTCGACACTCTCCCCAAATCCACCAAACAATATCCTTCTTGTTTTTTGAAAAATCTAGAGGAAATCCCTTCTGTTTCAATTCAAGACAACTCCAAGTCACTTGCTCTGAAGTTTACTAAAAATGGCCTCATAAGTCAATTTATAGGAATTTGGCCCTCCCCTCGGGCCATGGCTCTTTGGGTGGAGAAAAAATTGAGACCACATCTAAAAGGTAATATCTCCCATTATTTATGTGTTGGAGGATTCTTTGCATTCTTGTTTGAAGAAAAGTATGAATTAGAAATGATTTTTATAAGTGGACCATACTTCATGGGCGCTAGAGGCATGCATTTAAATCAATGGACCCTATATTTCTGTCTAGACAATAAAATTCCATCTTCGGTCCCAATCTGGGTTCGTTTACCTTTCCTCCCCTTTCACTGCTGGAATGATGAAACCATTTGAAATATCGTGAACTCCCTTGGAAAATACATCGATCGAGCCAAACCCAAGGATGGAATGAAAGCACGTGCCCGCATCTGTGTAGAGGTCGACCTAGAAAAAGGTCTCCTGGAAGCTATCAAGATCACCTTGGATAACTGGACTTATCTTCAACTAGTTTATTATGAGCAACTTCTGTTTAAGTTAAAATCATGCCATGAATGTGGAATTTTTTCCAATAACTCCCACAAAGCCTCCATCGAACACCCCTTTGTGGAAGGATCAGAGAAATGGAAATAACCTAGAAAGAAGATGCAACCTCCCAAATAAGGTTCCAACTTGGATAAGGTCCTGACCTCCATAGGAGCTCATTCCAATCCAGTCTCACACTCTGGACCCTTGTCCTCCTCCCAAAGACAATATCAACACTTGGTGACATCAAAAAATCAATATGAAGTTATATCAGATCTAGAAGAAGACCCTAAGAAAGTGCCCCAAACCAAACCTCATATCCACCCGGTAGAGGGAGGAACTGAAATCCCTTTTGAAGCTCCTCCCCTCAATATCCTCAACTAGAATAGGAATAAGGGGAAATCGTAGAAATCACCAAAGAAGAAATAAATCAGGACTCTTCTCAAAACCCCCCTATCAAAAGAGTCGAGCGGAAATCAAATCAACAAAGGTGAGAATCGGCAACAAGAAGGGAAATAGAACTTGAGAAGCAGGTCATCCTAGATGGTCATACAAGGAAGGATCCACGAGCATCAATAAATCAAAGTGGATCCAACCCCCTAGAGGGGGAATACCCAAATCCAATAGATAATGAAGGAATTTTCCTAGAACTGTAGAAGACTAAGGAGTAGAAATAAGTTAATGCTGATTCAATATCTGGTCAAAGTAGAATCCCCTCACATCCTTCTACTCCAGGAAATAAAACTAAAGGATTCAAAATTCCTTCAAGAAAGTTCCTACATATAGCATTCATGCAAAGGCTTAGAGGTTATAGTGAGAGGGGCATATGACAGGCTTTTCACACTCTAGGACCCCCTAGTGTTTAAGATGGAAAATTGGCAAAGCTCGATTCATTGGCTACAAACAAACTTGACTCGTATCACAACTAGTAAGTCCTTTACCATAATTAACATTTATATGCCATCTATTTCTTAATAGTCAAGAAAAAATGGTTTGTTGGAATTTCCTTCTCATCTTACACGACAGAAACAACCTCCCCAATTACATTATAGCGGGTGACTTCAAAAAAACCCTACATTCAAAAGAAAAGAAAGGGGGAAACATCTTCTGTGACCCTTTTAGGGAATATATGGAGGACCTTATGTCGACCCTAGACTTTGTCGACATTAAACCTGCTAAAGACCATTTCACCTAGTCAAATAAAAGGTTGGGTTCATGGCACATTGAGACCTGCTTGGATCATTTCCTCATCAATGGTTCTTTGCAATAACATTTTTCCATCCCCTCATCCTTCATCCTACCTTGGGTCAAATCAGATCATCACCCCATCTTCCTTTCTCTATCTGTTCCAGATAATCTTGGTCCCATACCTTTTTTCTTCAACCCCCTATGACTTCAACACCCCTCCTTCTTCAATATTGTTTCCTCCTCCTAGAATGTTTGGGTTCAAGGTTCTCTTATCCACAGAAAAAATGGAAGCAGTAAGAAGAAAAATAGTTCTGAGCACACATCTCAGGCCCTCCTTGCTAAGAAGCAATGCACTTTTATGGACTACCAAAAATATTCGAGAATAGAAGAAGAGAAATGGAAACTAAAATCCCATAGTCTTTGGATGCAGGCAAGGGAAAAAAATAAAAAAGTTTTCCATTGCTAGGCTAAATCCCGGCTCTGGAAAAAAAAATCAAAGAGAAAACAAAGATGGAATCACCATTACAGGATATGACCAAGTTAAAGTAACAAAGAAAAGTCACTACATGAGGCGATACTCATATGAAGATGAGGTAGACATAAATTCTCAAGAGAGACTGCTAGAAAACATCCCCTTACTCATCAATTTAGAAGATAATAAAATGCTAAATCAGTCAGTGATAGAGATGGAAATCCACGGGGTCCTTCTTCAAATGCACCTGGACAAGGCACCAGGCCTATATGGCTTCTTAGCCCACTTCTACCTCAAATGTTGGCATATAACCGATAAGGATCTGCTTAGAATGGTCCAATATGTCCAACACTTGGTCATATTAGAAGGCAACACCAATTCCACATTATTATTCCTTATCCCCAAAGAAGCCAACCCATCCTCCTTCACAATATTTTGACCCATTTCCTTGTCAACGTGTCCTACAAAATAATTTCAAAGATAATTCCCATCTGAATTAATCCTTTCCTTCCTAAATTAGTCTCCTCGAACCAGGGGGGATTTTTTGAGAAAAGGGAAACGATCGACAACATCATGTTGGTTTAGGAAGCAATCCATTCTAGTAGGGAGTGAGGAGAAAAGGGCATAATTATCAAAATTGACATGGCAAATGACTTTGATAGAGTAAGACATATATTTCTCTTCGCAGTCTTATCATGATTTGGACTTGGGGCTGATATCCTCTCCCGAATCTCGGACTACATTATAGATCCTTGGATAACACCTTTGGTTAATGGTTGACCTGCATCCTTCTTCAAAATTTCCAAAGGGCTCACACATGGTTTCCCTTTGTCCCCTCTTTTATACATCCTTATGGTTGAATCTCTTAGTCGACAGATAGAAAAGGAAAGGGTGCTTAAAAACATACCAAGGATAATGATAACTCAAGGTGAAAAGAGGATAAATCACTCTCGATTTGTAGATGATACTCTCCTAATGGGGGGGGATTCTACAATCACCGCCAATAAATTCAAAATTGTGTTGGATGATTTCATGCAAGCCTTTTGGGGGTTGATCAATAAACTAAAAAGACAATTTTTTGTCTGGAATACAAATGTTAGGGCAGTTGCACCCATTTCCAAAATCCTTCAATTCCCATTGGTGGATAAATGACAATCTTTCATATACCTAGGCATCCCTGTTTGCGTTAAATCCCTCCCTAGTTCCTCTTGGATCGTCATTCTAGAAAAAATCAAATCTAGATTCACACAGTGGGGATCCTGTTGGATCAACCTCGTAGGTAGAGTGGTTCTAATAAAATTTGTTCTTTCATCTCTGCCTATCTTTAAGTTCTCCACCTTACTAGATCCATCCAAAATCAAACTCTAAATAGCTCAGGAATTGAGATAGTTGTTGGGCCCTTCATTTTTGGGATAAGGAAACGCACAAGTTTTGACTGCGCACGAGTTGCACAAGCTTCAGAAGAAGCTGGAAAATAGAGCAAGGAAGAGAAACATAAATCCATTGCGAAAGACAGCGCAATGCCAACTAAGCAACAATGGTTGCAACAAAATAAGAAAGCATGCAAGCCAAGATGGAAGACACAACCCAACCTATATATAGGGATGAACACGATTGTAAAAGGGTTGGTTGCGAGTTGTTGTTGTTGGTTTTTGTTAGTAGGTTGGGTAGCTATTGATTCGACTGGATTGTGATTAAGTTCAATCCGATCTTTCCCTCATTGTGAGGTTGTTGTAAGTCGAGTCAAGTCAAGTCATGAGTTTTTAATGTAATCAACCTATCTGTCTGAGAATTGGAGCTCTACGACATGAGTCCAGAGCCAAGTGTCTGTACAGAGCACTATTGTGTATTTATAAGTCTGTAATTAAAGATTGATTCTGAAGATAATATGAAGAAGGACCTAAATTTTCAAAATATGATGTGTCTCTGTGTATTTTACCTATTCATTACAGTACTTCTTTATGGTTTATAAGTTCTACTTGATGGTTCTGTGTTTAAATTCTTGTTTGCAACGTAAGTAGGTTCAATTCTTGGGCACCTAAGATTCAAATCTGTTCATGTCTCCTGCACAAGGTGAGGATGAGTCCTAAAGGTTCTGTGGATCCTCCTAAGTCTTTTCCTTACCCTTCCCTATCTATTTGTCTCAGCAGCACTTCGGGTGAGACTTATTCTCTTCGGAGGAGATGAAAATGCTAGCGCTCTAGACTACTCGGCACCTTTTGTTGGTAACCTGAGAAGGACCTTGGTCTGATCAAACTTGTGCCAACAAAATGGTTCCATTGCCGAGACCTTCATTAAAAGGGAACCTGTAGGGAGGATGCTTTCGCAGATCCACAGATCTAGTATTGACCAATGGTGGGAAAGAATCCGTGACACCTTCATATGGAAAGAAGCGGAACTGAGGATAAAATCGGTGGAAGATACTTGTGAAGCAGTCTTTTACTTAGAAATATCGAGCGACCAGTATGAGATTTTATGCATTAAGTTTTTGGAAGAACTTTTCCACTGGATAAAGAGGCTCCAAGAAGCTCCAGAGTTCCAAGAATGAGTCAAGAGGATCTGTGCTTGGGACACGGAAAAGCTAGCAAAACTTCATCAACTAGATTGTCCAGTCACGTAGGCGATTGACTTCTGGGTCGATACCACATTAGAAGGATATATTATCGAGTTTGCAGCTAAGAACCACCAATCCTTTTCGTGCATGGAGGCGATTTTCAAGAAAGGCGCATGGGGAATACTGTTGAGAGAAATCCCCCTGTGGATTAAGGTTTTCTTGATGGAAGAGGGGATGCTGACTATGTCTCCGATTGAGATGGCAGCATAAACACTCTTGCTTGGGGTAGGGTGAGGCTGGGGTAGAGTCATGGCTTGAGAGAGGGGAAGGGTTCTTTGACAAATGGGGGGGAAACAAAAAGAAACAAATTCAAGAGACGAGTGAGCCCTGAACATAGCTGCCATATTTGAGAAGTAGTGGCGTGACAAGATCAAGAAAGCAACAAGACAATCCGAGAAGTTGAGGAAAGAAGTTGGATCAAGAGAAGTAGAGGAAAGACAGATGGAAGAGTTGCGAAATATGAGAAGACAGGAAAGACTGGCCAATCAAATATTAAATGAGAGATAAGCATAGAGAGAAAGAAGTCCCCAAGAGGTTGGACAAGAAGGATAAGGTGTAGACGTAAGAGAGGAAGAATCTAACATGAATATTGAATAAGAAAGAGAATATTCAGCCCCGATAACAAGAGAGATCGGGAATCCGACCGAAGGGATCATTCCAGTGGAAGAAAATGAGAACCCTGAGATCAAAGAAAACTGCCCCGAAGCCAGTGGTGCCAACCCTGAATTGCCCATACCCCAAGTGTCTTCCATACAAGTGGTAATTTTGATACTACCTTCTCATGCTAGTTTTGTTCCAGTACAATTAGTTAGTCAGTCGCAATCAGGAAGTATGAGTATAGGGAGGATATTGGGATCCCCTGGTAGATCACAAGCAGGACCATTAGGGTTTATACTAATAAGAACAACAAGATCAACAATGGCTGGCCATGTGGGAGGTTTGATTTCCCAATACCCAGAATTTTGGGGTAAGGGAGATGAAGATGTTGAGCAGCACTGGTTCTTGTGTGAAGCAATCTGGAGATCCAGAGGGACCCCGGATGTGAACAAGTTGGTCGAGTTCTAGACTACCTTGAGAGGTCGTGCTCTCAAGTGGTACATGAAGATCATTGAGCCAGGAGTGCCAGGAA
>JASDQU010307858.1:91333-104327 GCA_032191745.1 Picea mariana
TGTGTATTTTACCTATGCATTACAGTACTTCTTTATGGTTTATATGTTCTACTTGATGGTTCTATGTTTAAATTCTTGTTTGCAACGTAAGTAGGTTTGATTCTTCCACACCTAAGATTCAGATCTGTTCATGTCTCCTATGCAATGTCAGGACGAGTCCTGAAGGTTCTGTGGATCCTCCTAAGTCGTTTCCTTACCCTTCCCTATCTATTTGTCTCAGCAACGCTTCGAGTGAGACTTCTTCTCTTCTAAGGAGATGAAAATGCCATCCCTCTAGACTACTCGGTACCTTTTGTTTGTAACCTGAGAAGGACCCTGGTTTGATCAAACTTGTGCCAACAATAGTTTCTATGGAAGGGAGGGAAACAAATACTAAAATACTTCACTTGGTCAATTGGAACATTGATATAGCACCAAAATCTCATAGAGTACTTGGTATTAAGGATCCAACCCTCTTCAATCTATCCCTAGGCTAAAATATTCTCTAGAGGTTGGTTTTTGGAAAAATTGAATGGTGGAAAAATGTTCTACTCCAAAAATATAATGTAGGAGATAGACTTAGATGCTTAAACATTCCTCCCTATTGATCAAAAAATTTGATCACCTAGATTTCCTGCTCTTGGAATAACAAAAAAAAATCAATATCATAAGAAATAAATGTTTAAATATTATAATTTCATAGCGTAGGCCTGAGTCTCAACTTCATCATGCATTTTGCGAATTAAAAATATGAGTCCATATGCTCAAGATATCTAGGTTTGTTTCTAACAACCCAAAAGCATGCCTTTTTCCATGTGCAACATAACTAATATCTTCTTGGAACCATAATAATATTCTCGGAACCATGATTATATTCTTGGAACCACGCTTATTTTTTTTAGTTATGTTCTTAGCACTTAATATTAAGACTTGAATTAGTCTCATTTTCTTGGTTCTTACTTTACCATTTTCTATACTTAGTTTATTTTACATTTTATTTTCCTCCACACTTCTCTCTCCTTACTTCACCTCTCCTTCAATTATTCCCTTACTCCCCACTTACCTCCTCTCCATGCGAACCTGCAGACCTACTCTCCTATCCTCACTCACTCCACTTTCCTCACTCCAGACCACACTCCCTTACTCCCTCTCCACTCATCCCTCTCCCAACTCACTCACACTTAAAATTTCATCATTCTTTCAGACCTACACTTGTGTGAGGCTACCTCTACATCCCCCCTTACCCCTTTTCCTCTCACCCCAATCCACATAAATTATCCTGTCTCTTTTCCCTCTCTTATTTATCCAATACTTAACCACTTTTCCTAAGTTTTTACTCCTCCAACACTATTACGACTGATGACTCTCTTTTTTACTCTTTTTTCCTTTGTCCATATCTCTTTTTGTACATGGAGATTATACAATTTATACTTCTATTAGCTCTTTTTGAAGGTATTATTAGGTTTCTTCCATCGATTTGCTATGGATCAGCATAAGGTATGTGTAGTCCTTATTTTCGATGATTTTATGATGGTTTATCTTTAATTGAGTGAGTGCAATATATTAACACTTGTTGTTTGTTTGAAACAGGTTGAAAATGTAATCCAACCCTTGATCCAGCCCTCGATTCATCCCTTGGTCCAACCCTCGATCTAGTCCTCGGAGTGTAGTGTATTTGTGGGTTGTTATATTGGTGGGCTCTTCCTGGAGAATACGAGACATGGGTTTTGTACTTGTTCGAACTCTCCATCTATGGAACTCCTTACTTTGATTTGAACAGTTGCGTTCGACCTATATTTTGAGCGCATGAGTTGTTAAGAAGATATTGTTTGTTATCTAGTTTTAATGATTTTCAGTTGTAGGAGAGCATCAACCCTTTCAGTGGTTGACCTTTCAGCTATGTATAAAAAATCTATAAATACTATAACTCTCTCTGAGACCAAAAGAAATAAAATGATATAATCACTATTTTTGAATTCGCCTCTGTAAAAATGATTTTTCTGTTAATATAAGATAATGTGTTGATCGTGATTGTCTAGTGAACTGGAGTAGTACCACAACTATCTCGGGGTCCCACTAGTGGTCTGTGTGTCTTGTTTATTTTTTGTGTACTTATATTTGTGCATATAACTCTTGTGCGCAGGTGGTTTGCTGAAGTTGTATTTTCTATATAACTTACAGGTTACTCGTGGTTGTCTATACTTAAATATTTAATTGTCCATCCTCTGGTATATAATATCTCTTATGCATGTTGTGTTTTACTAACGTGTATATGCTCATAGTCATCTGACTATTCAATTATATACAATATTTCTTCTCTCATTTAATAAACTCTAGATTACTTTGCAGATTGGTCATTTAGATAGTGTACATAACAATCATCTATGCTTCATTAAGCTATGTTTTTTAATTACTTCCTATAGGTATGCATAAATTATTAACTCTATGTAGAATATTTCTAGTATCAGTGTTATAGGATAACCATTGATTTCAAATCTTCTTTGAACAATGTTTATAGACTATATTGATTATAAGAACATTTATTGATATTTCCTTAATGGAAAATTTTTCCATAGACTGCCTTGTTCATACTCTACATATCTCTATAGAAATTAATATTGAATTGATTCCACTTGAATTATCAGTAGTGTTAAGGTGCCATTGCGATATAATTCACCATCGTAGACATAACCATTACATTTGAATGTCGTCATGATGTTGTTTACTTTCGTCCAGTGAGATTAGTGTAGTAGTGTGGTTTATTTTCTGTAGGATAAGAATAATTGTGAGTTTTTAAAGAGATGCTTTAAGAATAGAGTTTACTATGAAGAAGTTCTTTTGAAAGATAGCTTGTATTTATTCAAAGATTGCCTGCTTATTCAAGAATTGCTTGCTTAGAGTAATAACCTCACTATTGAGAGTTATAGATTACTTTTGTTTACTTAGACTAATGAGATCTTTGATCATCGTTATAGATTACTCTGTACATTGAAAATAAAGTTTACTGTTCAAATAGATCTCAGCTTGTCTAGAGTATTTTAAATCATTTTTAAGATAGAATTGTAGATTGGTAATAGAGTGATGATCCTTAGGGTAAACCATTCTCTTGCATAGTTAATTCAATTTCCATACCTCATAAGCAGTTAGTTCTCCTTTCTTCCTTGACTTGTACTATGTCTGAAATCTAAGTTTACTTACCTTGGTCAATAATTTAATTGAGGGAAATTAAGGTATATAGTTTACCCATCATTTTTGGCGCCACTGCCGGGGAGTTGTCCAAAGGTAGAAAACACGTAGGAAGTAGATTGTTTCTGAACATTAGTGCTATTTTGGTGGCGGCAGAATGTTAATATGAGAGGTAAGAACCCACACATCTATTATAGCAAGTTCCCCCAAACCCAATGGTAGTTTTCCTTTTATTTTTTATTTTATGAACAAACCTAGGGATCCAAAGGGTAGATATATTAAAACCAATCCAAAACTTCCAACCAAATTTCCTTCTAACCTTTTTGGAGGAAGAAATACTCCATCTATAAAATCTACAGAACGGTATCAGAAAGTACAAATAGGAGATAAATCAACCCAGAAAGATAAAAAAGTTTCAGAAAAGAAAAAAGCTGAAGAGACCATAGAGAAGAAAATTGAGACATAAACAATAGAAGGACAGAAGGTAAAACCACTCGAACCTTCTAATTTCTCATCATCGAAACCAACCAACAAAATTTTTTCCTTTTTTACCACCATCAAGGGATTCAAAATTTACAGATATCATTGACCCTGAACATGTGAATGCCCTTTTTGGAAATTCAAAAAATATAGTTGTTTCACAAGTTGAAACACAAAATTCTGAACAAGTAGTTTCAACAGGCACAGGTAAAGTCCCTGAAATCCAAATTGCAGACAATTTTTCCTATCGAAGAAATGTCTCTCTTAACAAAGAACATTGGGACGCCTCATCATCTCCAAGAACAAAATCATTAAGGTATTCTCATTTTGGGAATTGGATCAGTATGGATGACCAAGAGGATCATAATCGTGTGAGAAATGATGAGGGAGAAGAGGTCAGAAACCAGACATAAACCACTTTTGGGTTTCCAATTTTGGATACCATGCCAAATGTTAATATGAATAACATTCCACTTTATTCACTACCTAAATTTTATGGTAAGATAATTCATGAGGATCCAAACACCTTCCTATTTGAATTTGACATATTGTGCATAAGCTATAACTACTTGCAAGATGCTCAAAAAATAAAACTATTCCCTGCTACTCTTAAAGATTCTGCACTTAGATGATTCATAGGATTAAAAGAGTCTAGTATTATATCTTGGGAAGATATGAAGACCATATTCCTTAGGAAATACCAATACTATTACAAATCTAAAGATTCTTGGAATGATATCTTTAAAATCCAACAATCAGAAGATGAGAGCCTTGAAGATTACATGGAACGGTTCGTCTATACTACACAAAAATCAAAATATAATGACCTTCTAGACGATGCAATAAGAACCCTTTTTCTTAAAGGAATATTGGAAGAATACCTAAGAACACTTAATCGTATGGCATTAGGAGATGTCTCTCGTAAACCATTTGCTGAGATTTGTGAGATGTGTAGAAACTATTCAAGAAGTAGGGCTAAAACTGGAAAGGGTGTTTGGGATCCTTATAGTAGAAACTCAAAAGGAGTTAGTTCTGGTGGGGTTACAAGGATGGAAATAGGAAACCTGTTAGAAAAAATTAAGAATGATATTTTAAGTACAATAGGTTCCCAATTGGACACTTTAAAGATTAAGAGAAAAACAGGAGGAAGATAATGTTGTGATGTGCATATTTTGTCCAAGGTGTAGTAGGAAGAATTCCTCAAGGGAATTCCCATTAGAAAACATTTTAGTTTATGGATTTCGTACTAAAGATCATCCAACTGAAAAATTCCCATCATTTCCTTGTTTATTAGCCATTTATAAAAGTGGGGATCCTAGGGAATCTTCTTATGCACCTAAAAGGCCATGGCATCCTAGGAGTCATCCTATGTACCGGGACCCACCACCTCAAGCTCCACCTTATTACCAACAACCACAATAATGGAACTTACCAAATTGGAAAAATTGGTCTCCACAATATGATTCACACCATCCTTGGTTTCAAGGATGGAGGGGAGGACATACCTAGGGAAACACTCATATTCCACCTATTCCTATCCCCACTCATCCTTATCCATAGTTTCCACAAAATATTCAGAAAAATTTTCCAAGTTTTGTTCCTCCACCTTTACCTCCTATTCCACAACAACCTCAACAATTCCAAAATGAAAATTCCCCAAGACCAACATTATTACTAGCACAACCAGTGCCTAACCCAAACAATAAACCAACTCGACCCCTTCATAATGTTGAGTTGCAAACTTTTCCGACATATGTTATTTCTCTTGTTCCATTACATGAGATTCAACTAAGGTCAAGAAAAGTTTTGGATAAATAGAAACCTTTAGTAGTCATCTGTGAGGAAGACGAAGATGAAACTCCTGACCAGCCAACGAATTACACCAAATGGGAATATGTTACTATTCCCAAAGATCAAGAACAAAATATTCCTCGAAGTGAATCCTTGCCTACTACAAAATCCCCCCCCTATTTGGAGATAGCAATCGAAAAACCAATGGTTCAACCAAAATTTGACATTATAAACAAATTAAAAAATATCCGTGTGAAAATTCCCCTGTTACAAGAAATAAAGGAAATCCAAATTTATAGTAAGGTAATCAAGGAATTGTGTATCAAAAATCTAGGTAGGAAACAAAAAGATCCTCAAATAATACTTCTAGTAGAAGAGTTGTCTGAATACATATCAAAGCAACCTAGGGTCACAAAGTATGCAAATCCAGGGAATCTAGTAGTAACGATAACCATTAATACGATTCCCATTGGAAATACTCTCATAGAACTAGGGGAAGCCATTAATGTTATGACTGTCACTACCTTGGAAGAATTATATTTGAAACACTTCCTTCGACCTTCCCCAACTATTTTAGAATTGGTAGATAAAACGAAAGTTATACCTGAAGGGATATTGGATGATATCATAGTCACATTAGCATCATGGGAATATCTGGTAGACTTCCTTGTCATTCATTCACAGGATCCTGCTAAAGGCCATCCCGTCATATTGGAAAGACCTTGGTTAGCTATTGCCAATGCATTTATTGGCTGTCGAGAAGGTGAAATGACTATCTCTAATGGACTTTCTATGAAGAAACTTATGATATATCCACCATCTCAACCTGTTACAGAAAATATATGGTGGATTGAATGTCCATTTGAGAATGAAAAATAGGAATAATCTGTGTTTCCTAATGATCACTCCTAGGCACTTCAGGAGAAAACGACAGAGAATATGTTAAATCAATTCATTTCTGCAATCATATGTGTTGATTTTCCTCAATCTTTCCCTCAATTTTATTATATGTTTGGTGAATAATTTCAAGAACATTTGGATCCATCAACTCTTTCTTTAACATAGTTTATCTTTGAAATAGATGAATCTACCATATCCTATACCATACCTTATGAGATTAGTCCTAGAAAATTCCTACATATCAATTCAGGACTAGATGCAGATCAACAAGAAAAATTAGTGAACGTCCTTAAAGACCAATCAAGAGCATTTTACTGGGAATATATTGATATGAGGGGTATACACTCTGACACATGCATCCATCATATATACACCCAGGCACAAGTAACACCTGTGAGGCAACCTCAGAGAAGGATGAATCTTGCACTAAACGATATAGTGAAGGAGGAAATAGAGAAACTATTGAATGTTGGTTTTATTTACCCAATTTCTGATAGCAAATGGGTATCCCCACTTGTAGTAGTTCCAAAGAAAGTAGCTGGAAAATGGAGATTCTATTTTGACTTTTGGGAACTTAATAGGCCACTCTTAAAGATTATTTTCCTCTTCCCTTCATTGACCAAGTCTTGGATACTTTGTCAGAAAAATGATATTTTTCCTTCCTTGATGGATATAGTGGATACAATCAAATTCTAATAGCACCTGAGGATCAGGGCAAGACTACTTTCACTTGCCCTTGGGGAACTTATGCTTATAGGGTCTTGCCATTTGGTCCGTGTAACGCTCCTGCCACATTCCAATGAGCAATATTAGGGATATTTGTTTATCTCATTCATGACTATGTGGAAGTGTATATAGACAATTTTATAGTATATGGCAACACTTTTCAAGAAGCCCTAGATAACATGAAGAAAATTCTCATTATATGTCAAGAGATGAATTTATCCTTAAGTCATGAGAATTGTAAAATGCTATTGACTGAAGGAGTAGTCTTAGGGAATCATGTTTCAGCCGAAGGGATTAAAGGGGATCATTCTAATATTGAGGTAATTGTCAAAATCCCAGCTCCAAAGAATCCGAAGAAGGTGAGAAGATTTCTTGGACATGTCGATTACTACTAAATATTCATCGAAAATTTCACGAAAATTGTCGCACCAATGTTTGGATTGCTCACAAAAGATGTTGACTTTCTTTGCACTGACCATTTTCAAACTAGCTTTGAAACTTTAAAAGCTAAATTATATGTGGCACCAGTTCTTATAGGACCCAATTGGGCCCTCCCATTCCATATATCTATTGATGCCTCCAATACCACAATAGGAGGAGTGATAGGACAAAAAGAAGGCCAACAATGTTATGCCATATACTTTGTAAGTAAGTACTTGACTCCTTCTGAGATAAACTATGTAGTCACTGAGAAGGAATTCTTAGTAGTCATCCATGCCATCAACAAGTTTCTCCATTATATCATAGGATATGAGTTATTTGTACATACAGATCACTCTGCCATTAGATTTCTCATGAAAAAACCTATTACCAATGGACGAGTAACTAGGTGGCTCCTTTTATTACAAGAGTTCAACATCACTGTCCTTGACCGAACATGAAAAGAGAATTTAGAAGCTGACTTTCTTTCTCGTATTAATCATGAAGGTGATAGTATTCATGTTGATGATAGTTTTCTAGATTATCATCTCTTCGCCATCTCCATCAAAACTCCATGGTTTTCAAATATGGCAAATTACTTAGCCACTAGAAAATTACTAGCTCATTTTTCGCCTCATGAAAAACGTTGAATTATAACACAAAGTGCTAACTACTCATGGGTTGGTCATGAACGTTTTCATACTGGACCATATTTGATCATTCATAGATGTGTCCGGGAAGATGAGACAACATAAATCCTACAAAATTGTCATGATGGACCATGTGGTGGTCATTTTTCCAATAAACGTACAACATACAAGGTTTTAGATTCATGGTACTATTGGCCTAGCATTTTTAAGGATGCTTCCAAATATGTAAGAAGTTGCGATAGTTGTCAGAGGATAGGAAAACACACATCAGTTGATGAAATTCCTTTACATACCCAGGTTATGATCGAACCTTTTGAGAAGTGGGCCCTTGATTTCGTAGGGCCAATTTCCCCCATGTCTCATAAAAATAACTATATTCTTGTTTGCACAGATTATGTCACTAAGTGGGTAGAGGCAAAAGCCTTTTTTAGGGATACTAATAAATCTTTCATTGAGTTTATTTATGAAGATATTTTTACCTTCTTTGGTGTTCCTCGTGATATTGTTACAGATCAGGGTACACAATTTACTTCTAAGCTAATGAAGGAATTAACATAAAATTATGGGATAAAACATCGTAATTCCTCTCCATACCACCCACAAGATAATGTCCAAGTGGAATCAACAAACAAAGTATTGGAAACTATCTTGACTAAAACTGTCCAACTACACCATAGAGATTGGGTTGATAGAATTCCATAGTCTTTGTCGGCATATTGCACCACATGGATAAACACCACTGGACATACCCCATATGAATTGGTTTACGGAAAACAAGTACTCTTACCTATTGAATTCCAAGTAAGAACCTTTCATATTGTTGCACAATTGGGATTAGATTTATATGAGGCACAAAAACAATGAGTCCTACAATTGAACAAATTGGATGAAATTAGAGAGGATGCTATCCAAAGGACAATCTTAGTTCAAAACCAGAGAACAAAATGGCATGATAAATTCTTTAAAAATAAGCAATTTCAACCTGGAGATTGGGCTTTATTGTTTGATTCAAGGTTTAAAACTTTTAAAGGAAAACTTATCACTCGATGGTTGGGTCCATATGAAGTGGTTACCATGTTGGATAATGGGTTTGTAAAACTAAAAACAATTGATGAGGAACAAGTCTCTTTTGTAGTAAATGGACATAGAATTAAACTTTACCACATGCCCATTTCTAAAGAAGACTTTATACAAGTCACGTCAGTCGACAAGGCACTAGCCTTGGTGGATGGGGAAGTTTCTTCTCCTTCTCCTTGTTCTTGAAACATTTTGATTTATGTTGTACATATGTAAATATTTTAGAGTGTGGTTTTTGGTAAACAATTTTAGAAACTTTTGCAGGTAATCATTTAAAAACAAGTGGACAAATTCAAGGAGACAAAAAGGGAATGTTAGCAAATATTGAACAAGCAACAATGATGGTTGTTGTCATTGATGGAAACAATGGAAATGGAAGGATATGAAGGAAAAAACCCCTTAAGGATTCGAGGAGAATAAGCTCAGGAGGAATAGCATACTTAACGCACAGGAAGCTCAGGAGGAATAGCGCACTTAACGCACAGGAAGCTCAGGAAAGAGACCGAGAGCCGTCGGATCTAACTCGAAAATCCTGACAGCTGTTGGATCGGGAGAAGCTGCGTAGATGTTAAGCGCAGGAGTTGGCGTGCAGAAGAAGTGATCTGAGCTATCATATTGGAAGCAAATACCCGTCAGCCACAGGATCTGCAGAAAGTGCATGGAGGTTAAGCCCTAATGCGCAGAGGAGAAATCCCGGACAAGTCATCGGGATATTGGAGAGAGAATCCTAGCCGTCAGATCGAACAGAAGTTGCACAAGGTTTATCATCGGGAAAAGCCAAGGTGAAATCCCGATGGGATGTGGACCGTCTATTCGTGTGGACGCGTGGCAATCTGGAGGCTCCATCGGAGATTTGGCGATCGAGACTTTGCAATGTCCAATTCATTCGACAATGAAAACTCCAAAATCGCGATATGCCATTTCTGAAATCGCGATATGTGATTTCACGACTTGATCGCAGCCGTTAAAGCATGCATGACATCTGGACCGTTGATTCCTTTCATCGGAGAATCGGGAATCGGTGTTTCACGAGTCTCATGAACAATGACAACGGAAACCCCAAAATCGCGATATGCGATTTCGCAATGTAATCAGAGCCGTTGAGCCAAGATTGCATCTGAACCGTTGATCCAACTCACGGCAGCAGACCACGCCAGCAAGGGACACGTGGCACAACCAGGGTATGACAGGTGTCAGGCAGATTCAACACTTCAGGCACATGTAAGTCACGAATCAGAGTGACACGTGGCAAGATCTAACACGTGTCAAACCACGTTTGACGTCAGCAGAGGAATTGGCAAATCAAGAGTCCTGAGACTAAGGGTGCAAGGCCTGTTGAACCCCGAACTACGAGAAGAGACCACAGCCATGGATCTCAAATAGGAAGCATGTCAAAGGATCCAAGAGGAGTCGACATGGAATGACAGGTGGCATCTCACATCGCAAATCGGGATATCGGAGATCCCGGGAGCAAGGAGTTCATGCATCTCGAACTCGCGAACCCCGTAGCCCCGACGGGATAAGGTACTAGTCACGGGAGTTGGTCATATGAGCGGGAGCTGAGCCGGGAAGGCCAACGTGTGAAGGAACTCATCGGAGGTTCGTGAATTGGGATTTGGTAAGGATTGCAACATCGATCGAGACCATCCATCTGAGGGACAGGTGTTGAAGATCAAGGCTCTGTTGGCATTTTGTTCATCGGGAAATCGGGGATCTCATTGACAAGAGTTTTGTGTAAGGAAAAATTACGATCTGCGAAACCCCGATTAGTGGGGGCCAACTGTCAGCACAACAGAACAGGAGGACAGGTGGCAGGTGATTCATCAAAAATCGGGAATCGGAGTTTTGCGAGACTTGTGAACAATGGCATCAGATATTGTGAAATCGTGACACGCGATATCCCGATAGCCCCGACGGGGTAAGGTGTGACGGTCATATTGGCCGGGAGCTAAAGCCAGCAGGGCTAGCGCATGGAAAGGGACGCATTGGCATCGGGGATCGGGACTTTGAAATAACAAAGTCACTCGACATCAAAAACCCCGATATCGTGAAACGTGAAATCGCGAGTGAATCTGGATCGTCAGATACAGAATTGATCAGAACCATTGATTTAAAACGGGGCGTGCGTAGATTTAATTTAAAATTTTAAAAAAGGGGGCTGATTTCCCCTGAGAAATAAATATAGGACCCGATGAGCGTTGAATGTGTTTTGGACCAATGGGTATAAGAAGGGGTCGATGCTCTTCCTACAAGTGATCTGGTCAGATGCAAAGGAGGACTGTGATAGGTCACAGAGGTCCTTTTGGAGGATGCCGAGGTCATTTTCTGACAGTAGGGATAGCTACTGGCGGGTGAGGTCATTTGCGCAGGCAGCATGGAAGGTTTGAAGAAAGAGGAACCTTCTTGTGGTAGTTGGGCGGCAGATCTACATTGACAGAGAGATCTCAGCTGGGGATTCAACAAACACAAGATCAGAAGCATCATCTCCAGGTTTATTGACTTGTTTAATATGTGTTGTTTGGTTACTGCCTGACAGTCTGTAGATCTGTGTTTACTCTTGAGATAATTTCTGTTACTGTCATAACCACTAGATGAAACTGCCTGATCCAGTGTGAAAATTAATGAAACGTGGTCAACAGTAAGTATGAGGGTTAAACCCTTCAGTAGTAGGAATCTGCCAATAGAAACTGGTGCTATCTTCAGGGGGTTGAAGCTCCCTTCCAGGAAAGGCTGGTAAATGAGAGAAGGTTGTAGCCTTCTGCAGGTAGAAGCCTACGTACTAGTATGAGTCTGCACTAGTACATTGTTGTAGAATGTTTTCTTAATAATATTTATTGAAGACAGAGACAACAACAGCGGTGGTTTTCTCCCGATTTGGGTTCCACCTTAAATCCTGGTGTTCATGTGTGCTATTCATCTGTGTTAGTTTATTTTGTTGAATTACTGTTTAAAATACATCTGATGAATGAAGAAATCCATAATAAGATCTCTGGATGCACTACTATTTTCATAAGAATATACAACAACTGATCTCTATAAAGTCGACTAAGATTTTTCAGTGAAAGAGAAGTTAAAAATTGATTGATAGCTCAAAATACTGATTCACCCCCCCTCTCAGTATTTTCCAACAATTGGTATCAGAGCCTAGTCCTTCTGAAAAGGCTTAGCCACTAGAAGGAAGATCAATCAAAATGAGCAATCAAGATGGAATGGCATCTATTAGGCCTCCACTCTTCAATGGAAACAATTTAATCTTTTGGAAAACAAGGATGAGATCTTATCTTCAGTCTCTGGGAGCAGATGTATGGGATATTGTTGAAGGAGGATATCAATATCCATCTGCAGTACCAACAGATCTAGAAGAAAGAAAAACCTATGAAACAAATGCAAAAGCAGTCAATGGTATGTTAGGAAGCCTAACTGAATCAGAATTTGTCAAAGTCATGCAGCTGAACACAACAAAGGACATATGGGACAAAATCATTCTGAGTTATGAAGGTGATGCAAAGGTAAAAAGTGCTAAACTACAAACCCTCAGAATTCAATATGAAAATCTTAAAATGAATAATGAGGAAAGCATTGCCAATTTCTTTTTACGACTTGATGAGATTGTAAATCGCATGAGAAATCTAGGAGAAACAATAACCGAATCTACCTTGGTTGAAAAAATTTTGAGATCTCTAACTGCAAAATTTGAGTTAAAAGTATCTGTGCTTGAAGAAAAGCAGGATCTTCAAAATCTTACTGTGGTGCAATTACATGGCATACTAACTGCTTATGAAATG
>JASDQU010307858.1:108143-125736 GCA_032191745.1 Picea mariana
CTATAAAACAAAAACATTTAAATATGATGAAAATACAAAAACATTTAAAAAGATAAAATTGGTGTGTTTCTTACCGAGGTCTCCCCACTGTGCATCCTCTAGTAGTGCGAGATCTGGATCTCCTCGGAAATCCAACTCAGCATATGTGTAATCATCAATCATCATCATTTGGGTCTGCAACCAGTCAAAGAAGATATCGTCATACCTGACGATTGGTCCTACCACATGTCGGGCCATGAGCCAACACCATCGTAACATCCTCGGATCCCTAGGACCTAGAAACCTCCACTTGGCCTATAGATGAAGTACTGGGACTCTCTCTATGAAGAAGGACACTAACAAGGATCCATATCCAAACTGTTTTAGCTCTCCACGCCTGCACTTAGTCAGTTTCTTCTTGATACTGCGCAATACTGCATCAGCCCAGTTAAATACCCGGGGCTCAGTACACTCGATGGCATACTGGAAATAACTCTGCAATGCCATATGGGGTGCAGCACTTCCAGCCATCCAAGCAATAGTGAAGAGAATGGTATGGAGATTCAAGTCAGTTACTCCCCAGATTGCCACTTTCCCTTTCCTTCTTTTGGCCTCGGGTACACAATATTGGTTGTAGTATTCACTCATTGTCAAACCGCCCCTTCTGCTATCGGTCAAACTGACATAGGACCCTCGCCTGGATAACCCGGTCAAGAAATATATGTCCTCAATGTCAATAGTTAATGTGTGAGCTCCAACATTGAAAACTTGCTGGTACGGATCCCACATTCGGACTAAGTATTCCAGTAATCGAACTTGGGCTCTCATGCCCGGGATACGGAAATATTTCAAGAGACCACAATCTCTTAAGGCAGCTATGGTGGGAGGGTGATTTTTGACATTTGTATTATCTTCCTCGTGTTCCCGTTCTTGCCACTCGAGCACCATACTTGTGGCTATTAACCTACATAAGAAACATATGAAGATGGTTAATGATCTTAAACATGGAAAAATTATTTCTATTGGCTAAACATTTTAAAAACTTTTTGAGTTCTGCGCTACTAGCAGGTGTGCTACTACGCACAGTGCGAACTTCTCACAGGCGCCTTAAGGCCCACCTTTGAGAATGAGTCATTCTCGCAGGTCTCGTATGGGCCACCTGTGAGAATGCCTCCACGTGCATAGGGTTCAAAAAATTAACTTGAAACTGAACTTTTAAACAATTAAATCAAACTTTTAAACCATGCAAAGATAAGGAATGGAGAGCTTACCAAGACGCTGCTGACGGCTCGTGAAATGATCGCCCATAGCTCTTGGAAATCAACACTGAATGCAGAGGGTAAAATGAGGGTTTTTTGGAACTCAAATGGTAAAAGTGTAAAATGGTATAGTAAATTTAGTTTTTCATTCATTTTAATTACTTTTTACTATATCAAATATGGGTTTTTTATGTTTATCTATTATTTAACCCTAATCACTAATATGAAAATGAGTGAAGTGACTTGCAGGTATGAAACATGGAGGGTCATGGACAATTTTTCTATGGTGTGGTATATTTTTGGATTGTTTGTTATGGTTTTGACATAAAACCTCGAGCGCCTTTTGTCCGTTCTTGCGTTTGTGAAAAACATAAGAACGTGATCGAGCGTCGTTTTATCTCTTTTTCCGGCTCGTTGTGGTTATACGAAAAAGGAACCCCCCTGGATTTTTCTTTAAGCTCTTTTCAGACACTCTAAACAGGAAAAGATTGATGAGCAACCATCCTATTTTCATGCTCGATAAAGTATTTGAAGTATGCGTCCTTCGAGCGATAGTTTAACCCTTTTTCGGTCTCATTGGACTACTGTACGAAAAAGGAATTGAGAGAGTTCTCTTTTAAGTGTTTTTCCAAACTCTATAATCTTGAAAAACCTTCGAGTTTACTATCTCTTGACTCGTTAAACAAACATTGACAGACCCGTGATGGGACCGAACCACTCCTTCCTAGGGTTCGTTAAAAATACTCCGAGGGACTCGTCCAAAGGATGAGCTTATATCAACAAGCATATGTGATCCTATTCAAGCTTGTGTAAAAATAAAGAGGTACTTGCCAGAAATGGTGGGGGAAAATTTGGGAAAGGGATATGTTTCATCGTTAAATTGATTGGCAGTAAGTGTCGCTCTTGAACATGACACCCCCTATTCATCATTTGAAGCCGGTTTGGGAAATCCATTTGTCTCTCATTTGATTTTCTACAAGATCATTTCTTGTGTCGTCTTTGAGTCAATGCTACCAAATCATTGGTCGTGTCATTCATATGTTCAAGAGAAGTCCATCTGAAACCTATATTGAGTCAGCCATCTGCAGTTATCCATTCTCTCTGTGTCGGCCTTCCCTGTGTCCAAAGTCCAATGGTTACATGCTCTGTTTCACCTTCAAACTCTATTGTTCATTTCATGTCATTGATGGGGGATACATCAAGGCCCTCCGATGATGAGTTTTGTTTCGTCGACTTCAACACATTATCCGGAATCAAGACTTAGAAATTATTCAGTACCTTGGAGCTTGCATGCCTCAATGGCAAGTTTCCTCGCTTTCAACAGTGGGTTTACATCATTGACCCTTGATTGAAATATTCCGTCGGATGTTCGACATCAACTCATTTATTCGTAGTCAATGGATTGTACTTTAGTACCTTGGGAGTCATTGACATTAATGGTGATTTCCCTCACACTTGTTAACGGTTACATCAATGGTCGGTAATCAAGTGGTTTCTACCATGTTCGACTTCGACACATGTAATCACATGGTTAGATTCGTACTTTGGGCGATGAGATTGAAGACCCTGGATATTGTCTTTATGATCCAGGTTGCGATGGAGTATGTATGTTTTGCGACACATAGATCCACTGTGTATGTTTCGTGGCTATGTTGTCTTGATTGAAAATTTGTCGCATAGATCCACAGTGTATTCAGGTGGCTATGCTATAATTTGACAGCATGGATCCACAGTGTATGATTGGTGGCCATGACCTTTGTTTATGATGTCATCAGTCTATGATCTGAGTATGGGAATGCCTACCTCAGAATTGATATACATGATATTCTGTCGATGCTTGGATGTTTGCAGGTTTCCGAGTAGATGTGATTTTGGTTCTTGACACACACATGCAACTTACAAAGTCTATCGACTGTCACTGGTTCCAATATCAGACTTTGGGGGGCATTCTGTTATCCATAAATTTGGTTGTCATGATGAAGTAATGATGATGGAGAAACAAGGCTCTTCACTAAGACACTTTCCTGAGAAAAGTTACATTTTGTCTACTTCCAGAAATCATGTTTTTAAGGGAGGTTCGCAGGCTACCTATATATTTGCATGTGATAATCCATGATTCTCGCAGGCTGATTTAAGCTGGAGTGCGAGGAGTTCACACTGTACCTAACTCTTAGGGTGCGAACATCTTCTAAAGGAGGAAAAAAGATAAAATATCGAACCTTCTAGAAGGGAATCTTCTAGAAGAGTGAGTTGGCATTCGAATGGTTGTCAAATACTGGTTTTCCTGATATCTTGGGATAATTCCTATCCAAGTAACTAATCTATATTCTCCTATATATTGAGGGGAATGCTCATGGAAAAGGTTAGAAGAAAACTAGCAAGAGATTGATTGGACAATTAGTGGAATATTGTATGAAGGACTGATGCTACAGCAGCTAGAGACACCAACAAATTCATCAAGAGTGGTTGATTTTCTTCATGCATGAGCAAGTGTGTGTGTCAAAGCTAGGAGCCATTGAAAGGAGATATACAACATCAAGGCTCAGGTTGTAAGTTTCACTTTCTATCAATTTAATACAATAATGTGTCCCTTTCCCATAAAGATGATGTCACTTTATTACATAACTCCTTGATCATATGTATAGATTAGCTATTGAATATATTGATTTGCTTTCACTTCGATTGGTTTGTACTGTTGTGATCTGAATGGCACAAGAGCGTTAGAGCGAAGCTTGTAACAACAGAGACCCAAGGAAGCATTCATAAGGTATGTCTACGACCCTTGTCTCTTAGTTCATTCAATAGGTTAAATCTAGGGAAAGAGTATCATTCTGTCCTGTTTTGTTCTAGATCCAGGTGGATCTAAGAAGATCAGTTTGTGTCCACACTTATGGATTAATCCTGAAACAGTTAGGATAGCTAGACACTTAGGAGTTAGTTAAGATCTTCTTGGTCTAATATGTCATTAGGTAAAAGTGTGTTTCTTAGTGTGTTTCTTTAGTATGCATTAGTATGCATTTGTAGTTAGGAAATCTGATGGTCACGATATGTTCCCGACATAGATTTATCCGATGGTTCATACTCTCCTCGATCTTAACGGCCATTGATCCGTGGCTTAACACCCGATTGGTCCATGATCTCTATTTAAATAGCATGGAGGGTCATTTTTCGATGATCGATTGTAGAAACTCTCTTGTAAAATCTCTCTGTAATCTTTTTCTTTGCATTAATAAACTGCTCCAAGTGGTCGCGTTGGCTGGGGCCGTGGATGTTTCCCTGTAGGGGTTTTACCATGTGAAAACATCGGTGTGTTGATCTTTGATCTGGTTATGTGAGTGGTTATTGAAGGTGTTCGTCCTTTGTTGGAATACCTGTGTTGTCGAACACTCTACATGCTCCATTGGAAATAAATTCTAACCTATCATGTGTTCAATTTGAAAGTGATGATCATAATGAAATGAAAGATGAATTTAAAGAACCTCTATCTAATGTGTACAAGGATTTCATTCAATATAATCACGATGAATATTTTGCGGCAGATCCTAAAATATCATAGCCAACTTATACCAAGCCATAAAAAGAATGTTTACATTGGATGAATAGAAGTAATCATCACTTTATATCATATTTTTATTGCTAATATGAAGCAAAGTTTAATGAAGAAAATATCTTCCAAGCATCAAAAGAAGGGAACTTGCAACAAGAGGATCCATGTGTGATATGTTTTATTTCTGAAGGTAATGAATTTGTTGATGAACAAAAAAATACAAGTTTACAATTCTCCACAAGTGTTCAACAACAATTTATGTTTGCAACCTCACCATTGAAAAATGATCATTGCATGAAGGAAGAATTATTTCAAAACATAGTTGATGAATCAAGAATATTGAATGTGGTTGAGGACAAGAAGAAAGATAAAAATATTTTTGAGTAGGAAACTTATCATCAAACCAAGGATTAAAACATTCATGATCAACCACTGAGAGTTGATTTTATTGAAACATGGTTCCAAAGCATTGTTGGCCAAGAAATGTAAGAAAAGTTTTGGTCATATTCGGCTAAGTTTTACTTCATTATGATTTGAGCATACTTTTTACTTCTTGGTAGTATCCCTAACATATTTCTGAATTCCAGAGTTCATTCCATAGATCAATTGGATGCTTGAATGGATGAATTGGAAATTTACTTACACTTGAAAAGTGTCATTTTCCTTCAAGTAACGTAGGGTAGATAGATCTAGTTTGTACATAGTTTTTTTCTATAGTCAAATGTTTGCAAAATAAAGCATTTGTTAGATGGAGTAAATGATTGAATATGACTTAATGGACAAGGAACTACAATAATTTATTTCGAATATGAATTCATATCCCAATGGAGAAAGCATCCAAACTAGGATTTTAGATTCTTAGCAACCCAAAGGGGGTTGTTGTCCCACATGTTAGTCCCTAAGAATATTACCACCTTTATGTTATTAAATTTTAGCATGTTCTGTCAAAACCTGTCCTGAGCCTTTTTGCTTTATTTACTTGCACCTTTTAAACATTTTACATCTTATTTTGGTGTGACGTGCTTTACTTTAATTGGTTTTCATTTGATTCTTATAGGATAGTTTCAAATTATGCATGGAAAGAGATGTGTCACATAACAATGGTTATTTCCTAGTGTAAAATAAAGGAATTTATCTAGGTATAAAACATAAAACATGGTCGCTACCAGAATTCTTCTATTCTGGTAGCACATGTGAAATCATTATTCGAACATGCTCCAAATCCGAGGATCATTTCAGTAAACCTGAAATCATGCCAAAGATTGTGAAAACGGTTATGGTTTTCAAGTTTGACATATTTAAATGATTACTTGATCCTATGAATGAATTCAATAACACGGGTCATATTCTGTTGACATTTCAATAAATCCATTTGTTAGGCCACGACCAAAAAACATGCAAAGTTATGATTTTGAATTTTAAAAAGAGTTTTGAATAAAGGAAATGTATCTTATTGTTATTCATAGCCCAAATCTATTTGGATCAACTGTTCTATGCAGGTATTCTCAGTAGCCCGAAGTGAAACCCTAGCATTTACGACTGTACACTGTTTGCATTTAACAACATGTCGACTAAAAATGGAGGACAAGTTCTTTGACTAGAACCTGATGGGGTTGAATTACTAGAATATTTCTCATAAATTATGGAGAAATTCATACAAGGGGAATGGTTTAAATTCTATTGCAAATTTCAAGGGCACCATGAAGAAATTTCAAAGTTAATTGCCCAGAATTTCAATGGTTTTCAAACTCAAGTGGGAGATGTGTTGATTCATGTTAATGAGCACTCAATTGTAGAAACTTGTCATTTGAATGTAAAGGGTGAAAGGTGGTGGAAGAAAATTAAACTTCCTATAGGTATGTGAAACCAATTTTTAATGGAAGAACATCACAATCCAGACTGGAGTCAAGGTATTCCAAATAAGTGGCTGAAGAAAGAATGGCAGAATGTCTTATCTGTTGTCCAAAGGTATATAACCTGTGAAGGTAGGAACTCTTATGTTCATTGTTACCATATGAGATTACTAATGCATTTAAATGGATATGGATAAATGAACTTTCCCTTTTGTCTATTGAATAGCTTGACCAAAATGGAAAAGAAGGTATTGTTGGCATTATTGATAATGTGTTTTCATTGATGGCAACATGAATCAAACATGGAAAGTCAAGAAATAACACAGATATGCTTGATGAGTGGTATAAAATGATAAACTATAAGCCATGAAAACACATAATTTGAATTCTCTTGAATACAGAGGAAGTTTGAAGAAATTCTCAAGATAAAGAGATAGTATAGAGGAATAGTTGTTTGAAGCTGTTATAAAGATCAAGAAAGATGAAGCAGTTCACTGGTGTGAACCTGAGCAAGAATGAGAATGTTGAGGATAGTGAAGATACAAGTCAAACAGTGAATTGGATTGGAGATATTTATACTAATGGAATATTACATTGGGATACAGAGGATTCCAAAGAATTAATGATGGAATTGGCTTAGGATAAGATAGAGAGAGTGGCCATTAAAAATAAAATCATGCCATAGAAAGAGAAAAAGAGGCATGTAATTTAATGTAAATCAATGAGGTGTATAAAATCCTATCTAAAAGGGCATGAATTCATGTGGTTACCTGTAGTTTGAGGATGCCACAATTATTTTTTTCCATATTCAGGTAATATCAACTCTATAAGTTGAAGAGACAATCACCATTCAATAAGATGAATTCTAGAAAATCTATACAAAGACCATTGACCACTGTAAGGGTCAATGAACTCGATTGCATGCAAGTATGAACTTGAGTAATGGAGATAGATCCAAGTGAATCTTGGAACACCTGATTGAAGACGAGGGAATGAATACATATCAGGATAAATTGCTGAAGATGCATTCTGTAAAATATGGATACAAAACTTAAACACAGGGACCGTCTGATCAAGATTGAATAAAAAACGATCGTTAGATTGAGGAGAAGTCTATAATAATGGGGTGTAGATTTATATCGACGCTAACCATGATATCATGAAGAAATTGAATAAGGATTGTCAGATCTCATGGTATAAGGAGAAATAAATTCAACCTTCCATCCAATCCTAGATTAAAACATCGCCTTAGATTTAATGGTGGTGAAAAATGATGTGATGTAGATCCCTTCGTTCAACCATAGGTTAGATGAATGGTGGAAAAATACTTTTCATAGAAAAGGTGCGAAGAATTTAACATGGGGAAGACCCCGCGAAATTTTGTGGGGCATCGATCACAAAACCACATGTCGGTTAGAGGTTTATTTCTAGGTCCACAACATTGAGATATGATCCAGGAACCCAACCCCTGAAATGATAGGGACCATACATCCAATGTACGATTAAGTCCAGAACGTTAATTAATTCAGGATAGAAATTTTCGGTGCTCAGTTGTGTATCCATGGATCATGATTTTGATTATGTGAGAAGTGCAAGTGATTATTGCTAAGGCCGCAAGATAAGGGCATATATGTTGATCATATGGAACTTAATGAGCACCTGGATGAAGTTAGAACAAATTGAACAGTAAGTGCTTCTGGAGAAGCACGTGGTTACAGTTCATGACCATAAGAAGATAAGGACCTAGTGAAAGGACTTTGAGGACTTGAATATAGGAATCGACAATAAATGCTAGATACAATCCATAATGGAGGTCAAATCAACCAAAGGATGGAATCGAAGGAATTGTAGAGGAATCTATTTCACAGCACTAGAATATATAGAGAAGGATCAATAAGGAATTCACATGAATTGGTTGAGGATCGAAATAAGGATTTGATCCATAAATGTGATTAAATGGAAGAGGGATTGATACAAAAAAGAAGGGTGAACGTGAAATATATAATATGATAAATATAAATGGATTAAATATTAATGGAGAATATTAATATTAATATATGGAGATAAAATATTAATGGGAAATATTAATATAAAAGTTAATATTAATGGTGTTGGCACGGAATTGATCAGACTAGGGTCCTTCTCAGGTTACCAACAAAAGGCACCGAGTAGTCTAGAGAGTTGGCATTTTCATCTCCTCTAAGGAGAAGAAGTCTCACCCGAAGTGCAATGAAGACAAGAAGATAGGGAAGGGAAAGGATAATACTTAGGTGGGTGTCCGGAATCTTCAAGATTCACCATAAGCTTACGCAAGATAGACTAACCACAACATAGATCTTAATACATTCATACGGGAAATAAAGAGAATCAAGTTGCGGAAGCATTTGTAAACAAAGACAATGCATTGATCTTATCAAACATAAAGAAGTACTGTAAGGAGACAATTCATAAGCATACACACAAAATGACATAATAATTTCAAAATTTTAGGTTCTTCCATATATTATCAAAAGACCTTCTCGAATACAATATCAGAGATACAAATCAATACCCTGTTACTAGCTTCTGGCTGCAGACTCATGTCACAGAGCTCTATCTAACACTTTCCCCCAAACCTATATACAAGTTACAATCACAGAACCTTAATCTATCTGCACCCTCTATACCATCTATGACAAAACCCAATAACCAACCAACTACACCCAATCATACCCAACCCTTTTACAATCATATGCATCTCATACATATAGGCTGAGTGGGATCTTTTGGCTTTAGACTATGCATGATTTCTTGTTCTTGTTCTGTTGTAACTTCTTTTGCCTTGTTGGTGTTGTGTTGTCCCTTTTCGAAAGCATTTTTTGTTTCTTTTCTTGCTCCATTGTCCAGCTCTTTTGTGTCTTACGCAAATCGTGTTTGACCCAAAATTGGGACTATAGTCCTCCTTGCACAGCTTCTAACAAAAAACGAAGGGCCCAACAGGCTCTAACCACAATCCTTGACTCGCCCTCGAGTCATGTACTTGGCTCTTTCACGGCTTCTAGGAGTGCCTATTGATTTCCTTTCTCCTCTGTCTTTGCTTTTCTTTTATATTATGCTTGTGCTTTTTCCTTTTCCACCTCTTCAAATGAAGGGCCCAACTTTGGGACCAACTGTAAAGCCTACTTTCTGACTTCCTAGAAACCCACAATTTTGTCCTACCACTTCCTAGAAAGGAGTGGGGCTTTAGCTACAAACTGTTCAGTCGCATATGTGATGCATCCTTTAGGCTTGGATGTGACCAGGGACTTCCACTCAAAATCGGATATAGCATCTACCTGATGCATATGCATGTACATTGTCTGAACTACAGGTCAAAATTCATGTAGATCTTTCTTGGATACTGATTGCGCTTCAAAAAGAGCGTTCAAATCATTGTATACTTGCTATATCTGATCAAATCTCTCCTGTTGCTCCAGCGGATCCAAGGTGACCACAACTTATTCATTGAGCGATTGTATTCTTGGGCGCACATCCTCCAGAGTTTGGTTTCACCTTGCAATGATTCTCATCTAGTCGCTGACTTCGCGGAAGATCCTTGTGAATTTGGTTGTGCGTTTATATAGTGATGCTCTGGCATTATTTCCTTCTAGCACTACTTCTCCATATTCTCTTGCATCTTCTTGGGTTTCTTTTCTGCTTCCTGCTAGCTCTCTCACAGCTGTACTTCCAGCTTCTCTGTGTGAATGGCCAACTGTGACCATGCTCCCTGGTGTAGCTTGATCTATTGCTCAGGCTCTCCTATGGCACTATATTCTGGTAGTTGTGGCACTACCTTCCTTATCTTTGGCCAGGCTTCAACAAGCTTCTTCTGGAGTCTTTCCAGTTTCTGCTCCACCTAGACCTTGGCGTATTATTCTTATGTCCTATGCACTTGGGCAAGGAGTGCTTTCTCCCTTGCAAATTCTTCATCTCTTTCGGCCTGTTGGAGCCTCTGCTCTAGTTGATCAGTTGAGGCTCTGATCATTCCAACTAACTATGCTACTGGCCACTGTGCAAGGTCAGTAAAAAAAGGGGTGGCATCCCTGGGTACTTGAACCTACAGTGGGAGTCTAGTAATTGAATGCTCTGAAGGTGTCTCCACCACCTCTTCACATGTAGATGGTCATGGCGCAAGCCTCAACCTCAATGTCGATGGGAGGAACATTAGTACTTATGTTCTGGAAAAGCATAGTTTCATCAACTTTGTGTACTACTGTGGGTTTTGGAGAACTATCTCCATTTGTTCCTGCATTGATGTTGCACTTTGTCCCGAGGCCGTATCAAGTTCCTTCTGAACCTCTGGTACCTCCGCCTCTTTGTGGACCTCAACTTCTAGGGTTGTGCTCTTTTTTATAGCACCCTCAACCTTGTTCGTTGAGGAAGTGCATTGAGGGCTTAGGACTTGCAGTTTTGGTATAGTTTGCATCTTCATTGAAGACAAAGTGTCCTAAATTGGCACAAAGGGTATGATCTATTGGCTCTGGGATTCAGGGTTTGGCCCACTGATTTCTAGCCTCTTTTCGGGTAGCTCGGGGTTTGGACCAGCGATTTCTGGTCTCTACTCGGGTATCTCTATGGGGTCCAACTACATGGGTTCTAGGTCAGTGGTTTGAGATAGAATGGCGATTTCATGAGGTGGTGACTGGGGTTGTGGTGGTGATGGGTTTTTTTTAGTGATGATGGTTGTGGATGGAGTGGTTTTAGGCTCAGGGTCGTCTTGGATATCGATAATTTGGGTTGTTACAGCCACTGATCTAGTGTGAGGAATGGTGGATGATATTGGCTGGGGGTTCAGAACCTTACTTGGGGAGATCCCCGTCCTGGGTTTCTTAACCAATGGGTCTCCTATGAAGGAAACGCTAAGAATTTTGTTGACATCCTTACCTGTCAACATGGCTTGCTTTGGAAGCTGTGGGAACATGGGTAATGTTCTCTTTTTGAGCTCCAGTGACTTCCTATCTTCCTCCTAATCTAAATATGTCTATACTGGTGCTTCTTTCTTATGTTCCTCTGAGATCGAGCATGGTCCTACCCCTGCTTCCTGACTCCTTTTCTTCAACAACTCCGTTGGTAGAAGGTAGTGCTTCCCTGAATTGTACAAGTTGAATTTGACTCGAAGCCATGAGATAACCTCATTTTTGAAGGCCTCTGTTGGCACAAGGGCAGACCCAGGGCTCAATGCTATAACAAAACACCAAACAAAACCTAACTATCAACCCTTTCGGCAACACCTGCGAAGCAGATGAAGTCTCACCCGAGGTAGAGGCAAGGGTGGTTGCAAGACTCAGTTGTTTGCAACCTTAGTTGGGACACAGATATGTGGTTCTAATACTTAATAAATCACTTAGCACCATTAGTTCCTTAATATGCAATCAATATCCACTTCACTGGTAAAACAAAGCCTCTCAGTATTCATAATGTATTCAAGCACTTAGCATCGGTAAAATAGATCATATCTAATAGATCAAACACTAAGCATGTTCATGTGTATCAGATCTAATATTCTACACATATTTAGCACTAAGAATAAACAAATCTATCCAGTCATCTCAAAGCACTTAGCAAAAGGAGACATAAACACATTAAGACAAGAAGAAAGAAATACAACACAGTATTTATGTGGTTCACCCCCACCCTGGGGCTACGTCCACCAATTCCTCTTCTTTATTAGCGTCTTCAATCGGTTACAAGCATAGAGCCATCAAGACCCTACTGCGCACATGACATAAGATCTACATAGCCCACTAGATCCTTCTTCCCTACATTATAGCACCAAGCCTCTTGCACTTGGCTTTGCAAGTATTTCATAGTCATGCACATAGCACTTACAAGCCTTCCATCACACAGATACAATAATAGCATGTAGCTCATCGGCCTACTAGGTCTACTTATTACATCACCTAGCTACTTATTTATATATTACAAAAGGGGCCTAAACATGGGTAAACCCATGGTCTGACATCCCAATCCCATTACATATTCCCCAAAACCCAAAAAGGACCCAAAAGTGGGCCGAGATCCCGTGATCTCCGCTCTGTCTTGCACTGCTCCTCCAATAGGCTATATCAGAGATGTCTATGGGGTATATTGAAATGAGGAGTTCTAACAACCACTCCTTGGTGATTTCTTCCTAGTCATCCTCCATCAGTTTTTAATATGATTGNTTAGTGCGCATTGTGATATAGATGAAATGGTGGTCCGTGCTGAATTTCATCAAGGGCCTGAACCTATGGAGTGTGTCCGGGGTTATGTGAGGCATAGACTGGATGGTGATCTTCAGTTGGTTGTAATATGTGTGGAACATGACATTTGACTGCCATCGCTTGTTCATATCGTTTGAGTACCACAATGTACTAAACTTCGCGGCCAGAGGTTCAAAGGGATCGATGTCTGGGAAGGTTGCACCTTCCGTCATTTCCCATGTGGCAAAAGCGATCAGGATGAGAAGCCAACTGAAGTGGAACTCATATCCTTGATCCTGCACTTCCCTGCAGTCCAGTTCCAACTGGTTCACTAAGTACTTCGTGAAATTCATTTGTAGGCCCTCCGCGCACTTTCCTGCGAGGTCGACTACAAATCCGGTCACTTGGGTGGGCCGGTTCTTGTGAACTAACTTTCCTATGATCAACTGACAAGCTAGGCGTACTATGCCACTCTGGATAGAGGCTACTTTGTAGCCTCATGTGCCCTTATCGACATCTCCATAAGTCTCTTTTAATCTCTATGCTAATGGTCAGTCTAAGGTCTTTCCAGGGTAAAACTCATGTGGGTCAGGGCCTTGCATGCTAAGCCCGATGATCTGATTTATCAGCTTCAGATCCATAGTGATGTGGTGGCTCAACCACAAATAACCCCCATCATAACATGACAACAACAATTTGACACATGCGTTCACCTCCTAGTGTCGCCCGAAGTGTGGAATCTTCATAACGTTCAGTAGGGTGGACTGTGCAAGGTTCTAGGTCCATGACTGAGGGATAATCTTTGAATTCTTGCCTTTAGTCCTGGTCAGATACTTATGCGGTGCAAGCATGCTGTAAACATTCTTGTTGTCAAGGTTGAAGTCACTAAACTTCAACACTGTGAGCTTATCCTGGTTGGCACGAACTACGCACACCCCTTTCGGAAGGTATGTAGTGATCAAAGCATATTCAAATTCTCAGGGTACACAACCACGATTGATTGTGCCACTCATAGGTGGTAGATAGTCAGGTAGAATGCTCAGAATCAGCTTGGCATTCACGAGATCATCTCTGTGTTTAGTTCACTTTTCATCTACTGTTCGGGACGGTTCGGCTTGAGAAGTGGACAGAGAGGTTGGCAGTCCTCTCGTCGACAATGCTTGAACCCCTGTAGACACTCCTCTCTCTGACATGACTCTCTCAGTCATCAAATCAAGGAGGACTTCTGTTACAAATTCTTTAACTGCGGTGAGCTTGTCAGACATACATGCTTGGGATAAAAATTATCAAGGCATGATGATCTTAGACACTGCAATAGAATAAACAATAAGAGCACAATGATCACGGTATACAATTGCTAGTCTGTTGGCTTCAAATTCTCAGTTGGCAAAAGTTTTCTTCATGCATGGCACGACGAGATAAATAGTCTATCTTGGAAACGGTTTTCTTTTAACGGGTATGAGGCCTCATTAATTCTTGTTTTGTCTGTTATGGCATGGTCCAATGGTCTGGTGTTGAGCTATAAATGCTTTCCAACCCATACAGGGTGGCAGTCGAACGAATATATCGGTTCCAACGGCTATATTGCTTCGCCATGGCGAAGTGCCATGTGTCATTATTCTGATATCCTGGTGAAGCTCCAATTCTGTAAAAAAAAATTGTGTGAGGTTCCCTCTGGAACCTTTTGTAACTTTTCAATATTAGCCCTCTTCTTACTTAGCTTTCTAGCCTTCTTTCTAGTGAGCTTCGTCTCAGTAGTCCTTTTTCCATTTTGATTCTTATCTTCTTTTGACATAGTCACTTCGCGCTGTTGAGGTTCTTTCCTAAGATTAAGGGGTAATATTTCTTCTTTGTCTAGGATAGGTACTTCAATCTTTTGTGAGTCCTCTAATGTTTTTGTAGCTTCGATATTTGGGTTTCTAGTGTTAAATAGATTCGATCTATTCTCTTGTTCTTCAATCAAGTATGCAATCCTTCTAGTCATAAAGTCTTTTAACTCTTGTTTCTTCTGCTCCAAAACTTCTTCTTCTTCCTCTTGTCTGACTTGATCTCTATTAATACAAGGTTTCCCTAGTAGCATGGTAAATAGGGCGTTGTCATCAATAAATCTAGTAATCTCAAAATCTTCTTCAGTCGAAGTTCCATTAGCATTCATAGATATCAGAGTGATCTTTCCACATAGTTTTACCAATTTTCCTTTGAATAACCCCATCCCTCCTAATGAAGGAAGCATAGCAAGCCTTCCTATAGCTTCCCAAGTTCTTTTTGTCATAATATTCACCCGTGTTTCCTCATCTAGAACATAGTCAATGTCGAAGTCTCCTATCCTTACTTCGATGCAGTATTTTTCTTTAAAGATTTCTGATAACTTAACATGTCGTTGGTCATTCAAGGTTTTTTTCATCTGTAGTAATACCTTCTCTAATTCTTTCTAGGGTTCCACTGTTTCAGGATATGCCTTAGGGTTTTCTTGATTCATATTCATTTTTTCAATCTTAGTAATCATTATAGGACAATCCAATACTTCGTGATCTAGGGATTTACAACAAAGACAACTAGGTCTTCTCCCATAGCATTCCTTAGCAAGATGTCCCAGTTTCCTGCAACTGTAATAGAGGGTTAATCCTCTCTTTCTTTTAAATAATCCCCATCCTCTTCTGTACTGCGCACTAGGATCATGGTAGCTAACCTGCAACAAATTCTTTCTAGGATCCTGCATCCATTTGTTAGTCCAAACATTCTTTCTATGCATAGGTATAACATATCTATCACTATTCTTATCAGATCTATTCATATCAAACCTTCTTTTATCTAACAGTGCCCTAGTTTTCAAGCTAGGACAAAATCTATCATGCATACCTAGATCCATACTCTAGAAACAAAAATTTCCACTTATCTTACTTCTACAGAGCACAAAGCTTCCAGATCTAAAACTTTTAATTATTCTTACCTTGATCAGAGCACAGAGCTTGCAGATCTTACCTCTTTTAATCAGGAACTTCCACTTTTACCTTTCTTATAGCACAAAGCATTCAAATCTTCTTTAGATTAGGCTTCTTTCTTTTCAGATCTGACCTCTTTTCTTTAGATTGAGCTTCTTTCTTTCAGCACAGAGATTTATAAAATGAGTAGGATACTACGAACTAGGGCATATATTTTCGCACAAGGCTTTCAGGTCAACTTTTTGCACAAAGCTTCTTCTTTCTCAGTTTCCAGCAATCACAGTTTTAGGTCCCGGCAATGGAACCATTTGTTGGCACAGGGGCAGACCCAGGGTTCAACGCTATAACAATGCATCAACAAAACCCTAACTATCGGCCCTTTCGGCAACACTTGCGAAGCAAATGAAGTCTCACCTAAGGTAGAGGAAGGGGTGGTTGAAAGATTCAGGTGTCTGCAACCTTAGCTGGGACACAGATCTATAATTCTAACACTTAATAAAGCACATAGCACTGTTAGTTCCTTAATATGCAATCAATATCCACTTCACTATTAAAACAAAGCCTCACAACATTCACAATGTATTCAAGCACTTAGCATCGGTAAAATAGATCAGATCTAACAGAGAAAGAACTAAGCATGTTCATTTGTATCAGATCTAATATTCTACACATCTTTAGCACTAAGCATAAGAAGATCTATCCAGTCATCTCAAAGCACTTAACAAAAGGATACATAAACACATTAAGACAAGCACAAAGAAATAAAACATAGTATTTACGTGGTTCACCCCCACCCTGGGGATACGTCCACCAACTCTTATTCTTTATTAGCGTCTTCAATTGGTTACAAGCATAGAGCCATCAAAACCCTACTGCACACAGGATAGAATATCTGTGTAGCCTGCTAGATCCTTCTTCCCTGTGTTATAGCACCAAGCCTCTTGCACTTAGCTCTGCAAGTATTTCATAGTCATGCACATAACACTTACAAGCCTTGCATCACACAGATACAATACTAGCACGTAGCTCATCAGTCTACTAGGTCTACATATTACATCACCTAGATACTTATTTATATATTAGAAAAGGGGCCTAAACATGTGTAAACCCATGGGCCGACATCCAAATCCCATTACATATTCCCAAAAGCCCAAAAAGGACCCAAAAGTGGGCCGAGATCCTGTGATATCCACTTTGTCTTGCACTCCTTCAATAGGTTGTAGAGGTCTGAAAATAGGTCACATGACTAAGAATCTCCCAAAAGTTGGTCAAGGGCCAACAACCTCCTCATCCAGGTAATATGGCAACATCCGAGAGTGGAAGTCTTCCCGCTTGGAATGCCTTGTCCATGCGAATGTGTGGTGGCAGTTCAAGATGAATGCAATGTTCCGCGTGTTGCGATTGAGCAATTCCTGTGAGATGCGCAACCTTTGAGTTGATCTAGAAATCTGTTGTACCACTTTGAGAACATTGTGTTGTTGAAGGCAGTGTTCTCCGAGTCCAACCTTGAGTTCCAAGGCTCAAACATATTTTTCAATCGCCCCTTATCTACTGGTGATAGCGGTTTCCCTATGGATGGCGTCCACTTCAACATAGCGAACGCAACCAGTAAGTAGTCGTAAATGAAAGTTCCCCCCTTCTCCTATGCTTCCTCGCAAGATACCAAGAGTTCCTCCAGTAAATAACTACACCAGTTAAATACAACATCGTTGGCACAAATGTATACCATTGATAGGGCATCCAATGTACACTCTCCTTTGTAATACGACTACATGAACTTGCTAGAAATTAGAAAGCAAGCGGTCCTAACTGT
>JASDQU010307858.1:143028-170138 GCA_032191745.1 Picea mariana
GATCCAAGTTTTCTTCAAGAAAAATTGTCTAATCAGTGGAAGGAATATCCTCCTAAACACACAAATGGGTGGACAAGTGGCTCTCTCCACAAATTAAGATCCCTTATTTGATGGAACAAACTACTATTTATGGAGGGAAATAATGAAAAGGTATCTAAAGTCAAGAGGAACTGGTGTTTGGGACTCAGTAGTATGTAAGCCTTGGTACTTAACTACCTCAAAGAAAAAATCCAAAACTGCAAAAGAAGCAAAGAGAAACAATTCAATGGCATTAAAAATAATCCAGAATGGACTGTGAGACCAAGCCAAAGAAAATAAGGGACACTGCACCTTTACTAAAGTATTATGGCTCTAGGTGGATAATTTCTATCAGAAATTAAAGTACATAACACAAAATAAGACAACTTCATCAATGAATTGATGCAATCCCCAGTCATCAATAAAGAAGACAACTCCGTGAAGGAATTGATGAAATACCAAGTCATTAATAAAGAAGACAAATCCATCAAGAAATTAATGTGATCCCAAGTCATCAATGAAGAAGATAATTCCATCAAGGAATTTATGCATACCTGAGTAATCGTTGAAGAAAAACTATTGAATCTTAAGACTGATGTTATAGCTGCATTAGAAGATATTTTTATGGAACCAGGAATTTTTTTATATATTAAAGTTCCCAGGGAGGCTCTTAACCATATTGAATACAAAATTATGTTTAATCTAGAAGAGTTCGATAAACTTCAAAAGAAATATGTGTTTCTACAACAACAATTAGATCAATCTGACATAAATAACCATGAAGAGCATGAACAAAAGATTTAGCTAGAAGAGAAAGAAGAATAGATCAAAAGATTGAAGATTGAAGTGTTGATCTAGAAAAAGAAGTGAAAGAGATGAAGATATATGACAAGCCCAATAAATGCAGATAAGTCTTAGAAGAAACAAAATAAATGGTCGTTAGTCTAAAGAATCAACTTGAGGAAGCTAAGGAAATTGAAGAAGCCCTGAAGATCTAGTTGAATAAAAAGGAAGAATCATGTCACATGCTGGAATTGGAAGTTGTCAACCTCAAAAAGAAGAATGAAAATACAAATGCAAATGTCCAATTCCAGAAAAACTCAGTTATCTTGGATAGGATCTCGAACAATCAAAGACCAACCAGTGAAAAAATTGGTATTGTGTACAATAAGAAAGAAACAAGTGGAAAATGGGCCCTTGTTGAGGGGTCCTATTAGGCCCTAATAGTCATCACATATATGTTATTAGACATTAGAATACACGATAATATGTAATAAGTGGATAAAGCTTAGTAAATATCTATAACTAGTGGTAAGTGTAACTGAAATTGGTAACAAAGAATTGAAATTGGTAACATACCTTAACAATTGGTTATAAAACGGAAATTAAATCAATTGGTATTGATCAATTGGTAATCATCATTTGGTATCATTGTAAATGATCGATTGGTATTCCTATGAAAGATCAAAATATCAAGAAGAGTAAGAGGCAAATCAAGAATATCAGTAAGATTCACACCCTTGTCCTTTATGAAAAAAGGGGAGGACAATAAAACCCTATGAAACAATAAAAACTCAGGGGGAATATTTAATTTGGTCATCAAATGAGGAAGTCATTGGATTAGGTTTAAAAGACTTGTTCACTACAAAAGTTGGTATCAAGAAGACTATGTATTTGAACAAAAAATCCCAAGAGACTGAGATAGCAGCTGGCACATTCACATGGGCATAGAACTAGTAAGAGTTTCACTCTTTGTCATTGATGTAAAAGGGGGAGATAAGCAATAAAACAAATTTGGTATCAGTAAAAACAAATTCAATCTCCCAATTTGAAGATGATATCAGTGATAGGGGGAGAAATGGTACAAACTCATTTATTTTACATATATGTTTCCCTCAATGCCAAAGGGGGAGATTGTTGGAATTATTGATTGTGTGTTGTCATTGATGGAAACATGAATCAAACATGGACAATCAAGAAATACAAAGGATATGTTTGATGAGTGGTATCAAAGGATAAACTACAAGTCATGACATCACAAAATTTAAATTATGTTGAATACATAGGAAGTCTAAACAAATGTTAATGACAAAGAGATAGTGTTAGCACTGAGAGTCACTCTCAGACTGCAAGAGGATAAGCCCAATACCCATACAAATGTTTGTGGAGGTAGTTTTATGAGTAGAGGTCAAATGGACAAAGCTCGATACAAGAATGTTGTAACACAGAAACTGGAAAAGCAATGCATAAGGAAATGAGGTCCTCATTAAATTCAGTCAGTGGTATAAGGATAAAGGTGAGAAGGAGGAAGACTTAGTGAGGTGAGTGGACAAGTCTCCCATAAGCATCTAACCTTCAAGAAGCTTGGTGAAGAAAAACTCAGGCACAAGAGCACTCTTGAACTTAAGTTTCAGACACTAAAATATATCAAAGAAGCATAATAATAAAACCTCCATTACCATTCGACTACAACAACTCGTTTGGATCATCCATGCATGAGCATTTCATCATAAGAGGAGACAAGAGAATGAAGTAAAATACCAAAATAGGTCACAATAGAATTATAATCAAACCTCCATTACAATACCACTATAACAANAGAGAAAATAAGACGATGAAAGAAGATGAATTCTATTAATGAGAAAGTCTCAGGTCTCATACATAACCAGAGAAAAACTCTGCTATCAAACTATTACAAAATAGGGAGCTATGCTCAACCATCGACCATAACATATTCTCCAACTGATGTATTTATACCCAAAACAGTGGACAACCGCTAGGAGTGCGAGTTGGCCATCATGTCCAAGGATTTTCCATCTGTGTATCCTTATGTCAGAAGAAAGCTCAGATCAACATGGGCCTGCAGGAAAAAACCATCCCTCATGGTACCTCGGGCTGACAGTTTTGTCTCCACTGCCAGACCCTCCATGCTTTTCATTTATGGAGTGAGTCATGGTTTCAACTACCAGTCCTTGTTCATTAACTGATTTCTCCTCGAGATTGGGATGAGACTTGATGACTAGGGGGAAGCCACGTGTTGCTATTGGATTCAACGCTAAATGAGCACGTGATTTTGGGGCCATCGAAAGGGGTTTGGACCCACACCGCTTTTGGGCCCGAAAGTCACCATCTTCCACCATATATCTTTCCCATAATACCATGGTTTAGATTTCGGCCCGCTCAAGGATTTTAATGCCCGAACATGTTATGGACCTGAAATAAAGTGTGTTTGTTGATATGGTCGCGATCTATGATTTGGGCACACTTGCTAAATTTAGTGCCAGCGCTAAAGTTTATCCGTCTGCCAACTCTAGGATACATTAAAAACGCGCATGGAGATGGTGCTAATTTTGAACAAGAATACTTCCCGGAGGATGATCTCCCAAAGCTGATGTGGAAACCTAACGTCACTATGCTAACCTGTCGTGGATGGAGGGGTGACATGTGTCATTCGAAAATAAGCAGATGACATGCCCAAAAATGTTAAAGATGAGTGCCTTGTGTCAGCACTAGATGGATGCCATGTGTCATGACTAATGAGGGAACCACATACCTGGGAACTTTTGATCTTGGGGGTGGTCTGCATATAGAAATGAAGCTCCAAAGTGAATCATGACCGTCCCATGTGGAAGGACACGCAAAAGAGATTATTGGACTTCTGGATAAAACACTCCGGATGAAGGCGAGAGGGGAGAAGCTAAAACTTTTAAAACCTGAATTCCCAAAGTAAAACACCACCGTCAGATCTACAAGGACACGCGACAGATATAGGTGGACTTCTGGAGAAAACACTCTGGATGAAGGAGAGAGGGGAGAAGATAAAACTCCTAGAACCCGAATTCCTGAAGTAAAACACCACCGTCATATCTGAAGGATGTGTGGCGCTTGATCTAAACTACTCCTGGGATCTCTACCGTTGAAAAATAGACCCGCCCGCTGCTTTTATTTCAAGCCCAAAAAAAACTGCTTTTGAATGTTGTGCTTGGACGTTACCTGTGCAACAAAATACTTGGTCATCCTATGACCTTGACAACTTTATGTGATAACATTTGGCTTCATAGGGGATGGCATGCTCTCTATGAGATGCCAAGAACAAGCAGTTCCAGTGCTTTAACTGTTGGGTTGTGGAGTCGATCTCAAATACATTTTTCTGAAGACAACAGGTTGATATGCACACTACTCATATTAAAAAGTAAACAAACATACATGCTCTAGATGGAGTTTATTTATGTACAATCCTAAACTAACTGATTTTTACAATGTGCTACGTGAAAACAAACTTCCACCATAGCCACCCAAACTGTTTGGTTACATAATTCTTCTTTTCAATGCAAATGATCCATAAAAGGTAAGGGGAGTATGACATTAGAATGAAAACATGTTTTGGAACACTGTCAATACCCCCAAATGATGATAAGATGAATAATTTTGTAGGCTACAATGCTTTTGGAAAACTCAACTCCATATATAACCCCACGGGGTCATAAAATTTATAATAATGCCTAAACTGGTAAGAAGTTAACTCCTTTACTTCATTATTTCTCACCTGTTGTTTAATGTTCTCGGAGTGTATAGGTGGATAAAGGATTGATGTAGGTTGGCTAATCCAAGGTGATATTTGTTCATTTACAAGTGTTGGATAGGAGATAAGTTGCACATTTATCTCTTCCTTTTCTCCTTCATGTCCCTCCCAAGGATCAGATTCATAATCATCATATACAGGAACCATGTTATGAGGTTCCAAAGAAGACATGAAGAAGCTCTAGTCTTTATCATCTTCACTGGGATATTCATAAAAAAATTGTTTTTTTTGTCAGTATTCGAAACCACTTCTTCATCATAATCAGGGCTTCCAAAAACATTTGTTTCAAGGAAAGAAATATCATCTGCATTTTATTCATAAGAGAAGCAAACAAAATCTTCCTTCAATTCTAAAAATCTAGGAAAAAACAGAGAGGAATCTTCCCTAGTTTTTTTAACTAGCTTATCAGCTATCTCAGCTTCATAGTCAGGAGAAATATCTATTGTAGAATACACTTGTTCTTTGACATCAGAAGAGACATGTTGATATTCATGAATATTTAAAACAATAGATACATCTGATATGATACCAGATGTTTCTGTGTTATTACTATCATAATGAATATCATTCAACACCTCATGATCTTCATGGTAAATATTTTCTTCTACAATAAATGATTCATCACAAATCAAGATTTCATGACTAGAATAATCTTTATGGAGGAAAGAAAACTCATCACAACATCCCTCAAAAAGACGTTCAGCTGAAAAATACTCTTTACAAAATGAATTAAAAGATGCATGAAAACCTATCAAGGAGCTGATACCTGCAATTGGAAGAGATCATCACCAATCACGAGTAATCCGATCTAATGAATACTTGAAAAGATTTATCTGAACATCTTCATGCATGATATGAAGTTGATGAATAAAATCATGAAAATACAACAAGTTTTCATCTTGTACCTCCCACTCTGTTCCTTGAAATTTAGGAAGTCTACTTTCCCATTCATCTCTACTAGGAAATGTATTAGGGAAACCAAATATTTTTGAAAAATCACAGAAGGCATACCTCTGAGCTAAAATATTCTCCATTTCAAACTAGTGGAGTCACCATGGTGAAAAATGAGTGGTTAGAATAATGTGTCCATCTTTAGTTCACCATATAAAACTAGATCTCTGCAATGTCGTTCTTCCCAGAGAGATTTCCAATGTGGAACAACAGCTGAAAAGCCTTCTTGAGAAAGCTTTCCTTTCTTGATAATATTTTTTGGGTCAACTTCAGGTGTTTCCAGAGGTAGTTGTGGAGTAGACCTCGTGTGTCTACGTTTGGGAGCCACAACTGAAACAGTGGAGTCACCAGGTGCAAGTTGTAATCTTCAAGGTATTGATTTTTGATGCACCTTCAAAATCATAATTTCTTTGTCGTTCAATCCCAGGGAAATGTATTCAATTCATTCCCCGACAATGGAACCATGAATGTTAGCACTGAGAGTCAACCTCATACTACAAGAGGATAAGCCCATTACCCATCAAAATTTTTGTGGAGGTAGGTTTATGAGTGGAGGTAAAATGGACAAAGCTCGGTACAAGAATGTTTTAACATAGAAAATCGACAAGAAATGCATAAGGAAATGAGTTCCTCATTAACTTCAGTCAGTGGTATAAGGATGAGGGTGAGAAGGAGGAAGACTTAGTGAGGAGAGTGGACAAGTCTTCCATGAGCATCCAACCTTCAAGCAACTTGGTGAAGAAAAACCCAGGCACAAGAGCACTCTTGAACTTAAGTTTCATACACTAAAATATATCACATCAGCATAATAATCAAACCTCCATTACCATGCGACTGTAAAAACTCGTCTGGATCATCCATGCATGAGCATTTCAGCATAGGAGGAAACAAGACAACGAAGGAAAATACTGAAACATGTCACACCAACATTATAATCAAACCTCCATTACAATACCACTGCAACAACTCGTATTGATCATCCATGCACGAGTGTTTCAACACAATAGAAAACAAGATGATGAAAGAAGCCGACTTCTATTAATGAGAAATTCTCATGTCTCATACATAACCAGAGAACAACTCTGCTACCAAACTATTACAAAATAGGGAGCTCTGCTCAACCATCAACCATAACATATTCTTCAACTGATGTATTTATACCCAAAGCAATGGACAACTACTAGGAGCACGAGTTGGCCATCATGTCCAAGGATTTTCCATCTGTGTATCCTTCTTTCAGATGAAATCTCAAATCAGCATGGGAATGTAGGAAAACACCGTACCTCATGGTACCTCGAGTTGACAGTTCTGTCTCCATCGCCAGACCAACCATGCTTTTCATTTATGGAGTGAGTCGAGGTTTCAACTACCAGTCCTTGTTCATTAACTTATTTATCCTCGGGACCGCGACAAGGATCGAAGACTAGGGGCAGCCAGGTGCTATTATTGGATTCGACACTAAATGAGCACGTGATTTCGTGGCCGTCGAAAGCGGTTTGGACCCACACCTCTTTTGGGCCTGAAACTCACCACCTTCTTCCACATAGCTTTCCTGCAATACTGTGGTTTAGATTTCATCTCGCTCAAGGATTTTAATGCACGATCATGTTGTGGCCCCGAAATGAAGCGTGTTCGTTGATCTGGTCGTGATCTGTGATCTGGGTACACCTACTAAATTCAGCGCCACCGCTAAAGTTTATCTGTCCGTCAACTCTAGGATCCATTAAAAATACGCTTAGAGATGACACTAATTTTGAACAAGAATACTTCCCAGAGGATGATCTCCCACATATGACGTGGTGGTCTACCGTCACTATGTTGACCTATTGTGGATGGAGGGGTGACATGTGTCACTTGAAAATAGGAGGATGACATGCCCAAAAATGTTGGAGATGAATGCCATGTGTCAGTGTTAGATGTATGCCACGTGTCATGACTGATGAGGGTGCCACATAATTGGGCACTTCAGAGCTTGGGGGGGGGTCTGCATATAGAACTGAATCTCTGAAGTGGATCATGACCTTCCGATGTGGAAGGACACACAACAGAGATCAGTGGACTTATAGAGAAAACAATATCAATGAAGGCGAGAGGGGAGAAGATAAAACTCCTGAAACCCGAATTCCACAAGTAAAATACCACTGTCATATCTGGAAGGACACGCGACAGAGATCAGTGGACTTTTGGAGAAAACACTCTGGATGAAGGTGAGAGGGGAGGAGCTAAAAATCCTGAAACCTGAAGTAAAACGCCACCGTCAGATCTGAAGGACATGTGGTACTTGATCTGAGCTGCTCTTGGGATATCCTCCATTGAAAAATAGACCCACCCACTGCTTGTATTTCAAGCCTGAAATAGACTGCTTTTGAATGTTGTGCTTGGACATTACCTGTGCAAAAAATGACTTGGTCGTCCTGTAACCTTGACAACTTTATGTGATAAGAGATAGTACAAAGGAATAGTTGTTTGAAGCTATTATAAAGATGGAGAAATATGAAGGAGTTCACTGGTGTGAACCTAAGCAAGAATGAGAATGTTGAGGATGTTGAAGGTTCAAGTCAAACAATGAATTGTCTTGGAGATATTTCTACTGATGGAATATTACATTGGGATGTAGAGGATTACAAACAGGTAATGATGTAATTGTATCAGGATAGGATAGAGAGAGTGGCCCTTAAAAAGAAAATTAGGCCATAGACAGAGAAAAGAGGTCTTTAATTTAATGTAAATCAATGAGGCATATAAAATCCTATGTAAAAGGGCATCCATTCATGTGGTTACCTATAGTTTGAGGAGATCATAATTAATTTTGTCCATATATAGGTCGGATCAACTCTATATTTTGAAGAGACAAACCCCATTCAATAAGATGAATTCTAGGAAAGCGATATAGAGACCATTGACCATTGTAAGGGTCAATGAACTCTATTTCATGCAAGTCTGAACTTGAGTAAGGGATATAGATCTAAGTGAATATTGGAATGCCTGATTGAAGATGAGGGAATCAACAAATCTAAGGATAAATTGTTGAAGAAGAGTTTTGTAAAATATATATACACAGCTTAAACACAGGGACAATCCGATCAAGATTGAATAAAAGATGACCATTAGAATGAGGAGAAGTCCAAAATCATGCGGTGTAGAGTTAGATCGACGCTAATCATTGGAACTCAAAGAGTTTGAATCAGGATCATCAGATCTCATGGTAGAAGGTGGAATAAATTCAACCGTCCATCCAATCCTAGATTAAAACATTGTCGTAGATTTAATGGTGGTGAAAAACGATGTGATGTAGATCCACCCGTTTGAACATAGGTATGATCAACGGTGGAAAAATATTTTGCATAACAAAGTTACGAAGAGTTTAACATGGGGTAGACCCCGCAAAATATTGTGGGCCATCAATCACAAAATCACATGTTAGTTAGAGGCATATTTCAGGGTCCACAACATTGAGATAAGAGCTAGGAACCCAACCCCCAAAATGACGGGGACCGTCCTTCCAACAAATGATTAATTCCACATCGTTGATTAAGTTAGGATAGACATTGCTAGTGCTCAGTTGTGTAGCCCTAGGTAACGATTTTGGTTATGTGGGAAGCGTGAATGATTAGTGCTAAGGCCACAATCTAAGGGCATAGTCGTTGATCATATGAAACCTAATGAGCGCCTAGATGAAGTTAGCACGGTTTGAACAATAAGCACTTCTGGAGAAGCACTTGGTTATAGTTCACGGCCATATGAAGATAGGGACCTAGTGAAAGGACATTTATGGATCATAAAGGATAGATAGATTCTATAATGGAGGTCAAAGAAACCAAAGGATGGAATCGAAGGAATTGCAGAGGAAGCTAATTCACAATGATAGAATCTATAGAGAAGGATCAAGAAGGAATTTGCACGAATTGGTTGAGGATCAAAATAAGGATTTGATCCATAAATGTGATCAAATGGAAGAGGGTTTGATATAGAAAAGAAGGGAAGACATGAAAGATACAATATGATAAATATAAATGGATTAAATATTAATGGAGAATATTAATATTAATATGTGGAGATTAAATATTAATGGAGAATATTGATATAAAAGTTAATATTGATGGAGAATATTAATATTGATATATGGAGTATAAACAAAAAAGTGGAAAAACTGAAATGGAAACATATTTTTACATAAAAATAAATATGAAAGTAAAATAATGAAAAAGGTAACTTTATGTAAAAAGTAAATTCAAAATTCAAAATAAAGTTACATGAAAAGGAGTATTAAAAGATAAAAAGAAAACAAAAATGATTTTACGTAAAAAGTCAAAAAGTTAAATAGTATTTTCCCTCGGTTTAAAAACCCATTTTATTTTTCCATGGTATTGTGAAATGTGAATTGAAAATAGAGAATGGAGAATTAATTTCTTACTCAATGGATGAATAAACACGATATGAAAGATTATGAATGATAATAAAGGAAGAAAGTTATTATTAAAATAACATTATTATTACTGAAATGAATAGGTGCATTGAAAGACACATTGTTTCAATGTCATACACCTTTTGAATGGCTATATAAACAAAATCTTGTGTTGGAAAAATATGTATGTCGGTGGATCAAATATAAATACAATGGATTGAATGAAAATTCATTCTTTGTCAAGTTGGTGCCAATTTACAAGTTGGGTCTTGTTGTGAGGGTTGAATTCCTCACTTCTCAGTTGGATATGAGAACTACAAGATCGGTCTTGTATCTAAGAGTTGGATCTCTCTTATTCAGTTGGTGTTGAATAGTTTGATGATTGGTATCATATGTACTTATTCAATTTTAATAAATATATGATATGTATTCTTCTTTATACAGTTTTTGTTTTATAACTGTTATGTATATTTATGAATAAGTAATTGAAATACATATATCTTATTCAGCTAATTTAAGTAATCTGAGAAAGTGTGAAAATCATCCAAAATTTCAAGACACTGATTCACCGCCCCGCTCTCAGTGCCAGTGTGTGTTTCAACAGGTACAGGCTAATCCAAAAACTGGTGATAAAAGCCTTTTTCATCAAGTTCTGATTAAAATATTGGTCATGTATGCATTAAGTGAACTTCAGGTGAGTTTGAAACAATTATTGTATTCATTAGGGTTCGAGGAATAGGTTCTAAAAACACCAGAAATAAATCCTAACAACCAAACTAGGGTTTCAAAGGAAGTGGGAATTACATCAAGGAGTGCAACAAAGGAAAAAGAAGAGGATTTTCCTGTAGCAAGGTAGACTAGATCAAGCAAGAGAAAACTTTTGTTAGAGCAGGAAAAAGGAAAAACATGAACCTAGAACAAAGGCTTATGATATATCAGTCGAGGAACTTCCAATGGGAACACAGATAAAAAAGAAGAAAGGTAAACATCCTCCTAGCTACCCTTATAGACCAAAAACTCGGCCTACCAATAAAATCAGACTTAAGTATAGAGATTTATTCAAGCCCTCTCGAAAGGAAGATAATCTGATTATATTGGAGAATGACAGTCCATAACAGAATCTTGAGAAGAGAAAGTTGGTCAGTAGATCTGTAAAGAGAAAACAAACCAGAACAACCAAGAAGGGAGAAAAGAAACAGTCACTGCCTAAGATTGAATCTTCTCAATTTGATGAAGGAATCGAGCAGGACCCCACCTACAATCCAAAAATATAAGAAATGTAGTATTCATATATAGGAAAAACATATAGCCCACATAACACTATGAAAGAAGAAATCATTGAAGAAACATCCTCAAAGGAGCATAAATATGGTAGAAAGGGAAAGAAACATAAACGATCTATTAATCTGAATAGACCTAAATCTAAAGAAAATCAAGGTGAAGATGAGGCATAAATGGAGGATGAACCAAGAGAATAGGGGATTGAAGAGTTTTAAGTGGTCATTAAGGAATTGGAGCAAGAGAAAAGAAGACTTGAGATATGGAATTCCAAGCTACAAGAAAAAGTTCAAAGACTGGAAGAAAAACACAAGTCATAAAGTGAATTGTTAAAGAAAGCTAGAAAAATGATTATTAAGATATACTAAAGCAATGTGGTTCTTACGAATAATATGCAACAAATAAATCCTAAAGGTCAATATTCTACTCAACGATGAACAATTTCCTAGGTTATGTCACTATACAAGTTGTTTCTAATTTTGAGTTCATGAAATCAGAAATGACAGTTTTTGGTAGCCTTCCATTTGACAAGATGATGAAGCAGTTCGAGAAATTGAAGGACTTTTTGCAAGGACATTTATATCATGACCTAATACAAGTTTGAAGATCAAGTCTTAAGTGCATCTACTTTGGAGCAGTTGCTAAACATCCTATTTGGCAGGACAAGGATATCTCTGGAGTTATGAATTGGCCCTAAGTTCAAGGTCTCTTCCCTATATCTAGGTTTTTGTTATAATACAATGAATGAAATGGAATGTAATTACTATTTGTTAGCCATATATCAACTCTCAATCAAAACTGTAACTAGATTTTAGGATGTGATGAAAACCAAATCTATGTATAAAAAAGAAATTAGATGACAGAGTTAAGGGTTCAAGGTTTGTGGTGCTAAAGGAACATTTTGACCTGAATTGTAATGTTTGGGATCTACTACATTTTTCACTCAATGGAAAAATCATTTTGATGGTTATACTATCTTATTCTTGTGTTATTTCTTCTATCTTACTTGAATGCATAGAATAATTTTGAAAATCATGTGATTTATCCTGTTCATGTTGAATTTCAGTCAAATATTTTGTTTTTTACTCACCTGTTACAAGAGTTTTTTTTAATTATTTCCTTCTTGTTTCTAAATGATATTTGGGATCAAGAGTCTTCTTTGTAAGTGAAAAAATTGTGAAAATTGCAGTTCTCTTCTATTTTATCTCCATTTTATCTAATTTATCAAAATGAATGTATTGACTAAGATGAGTGTTTTAGAAACCTGATCTAAAAGTGCAACCAACATCATATGTTGTCCAAATTACCCACTACCTGATCCATACACCAACCTAAAACACTCAATTTGATAAACCATTGCAATAACTAAGGTTCCCTAGCTTGCCCTTAGAAGTGAAGTACAACTTTAGGGATAAAATATTTTTCTTTTGGCATCATTGTTGGGGACGAAGGAACGAAGGTATCTTTCCCTAGGAAGAAAGACATTGAGAAGGGATAGATTTTGATGGTGGAAAAGAGTTAGACACTGAATTAGACTGCATTTTATTTCACCTAGAGAATCCAATGTAGTAATTTTGGCTCCTAAAAGAGAAGTGAAAGGATTGAAGTTTGAGCCTACCAAAGAATCAATATCATCTTTATCTTGAAGAAATAAAGTGACCAGATCCAAACTAGATCCTAATCCAACTCCATCCATATCCAATCTAGAAAAATTATTAAGAAAATCAAAAGATACCCAAGGCCAGTCTTCATATTCTAAAGGTAAGTCATCATCTAAAGAGATTACTTCTACTCCTAAAAAATCCACTGTCATTCCTAAAAAAGATTAAGTTCCCATTGTTGAAGAAAAACCCATTATTTCAGATAAAGTTGAAGAACAAGTCAAACCTAAAAATATTTGTTTGGAAGAATAGGTAGCTCTTCAATTAGGAGAACATATAGATGAGTAATGTAATCCCTTATCTTATCTCATTAAAGATAAAAATGATAAAGAATTAAATTTTTTGGGAAGACCTATTAAAGAATTGCCTATGTATAATAAGGAGGAAATCAATCATATCTTATCAACATCATTTCTTCAGCCAAGAACTTTTGAAAGAGATGAACCTGAGATCCAATCATTTAATAATATTCTTTCTATTCATGGATTCATAAAGCCTACAAATACCTATTCTCATCCTTCATCACCTCCTAAGGTTCATACTCCACCTTCACCTCATACTTCATAACCATCCTCTCCTCCTAAATATCCTCTTCTAGTTGTTCACACCATGGCTATTAATAGAATGGATGATATCATTGTTTCTATATATGCACCCTTGGTTTTACCTCAAGTATTAAGTGCTTTCCTAACTGAATATTACATGAAATATTTGTCCAGATTCAATGGGGAGGGAGATGTTACTAATGAGGAACACTTAGCCTCTTTTTACAGTTTTGCAGGTAACTTAAATATAGAGAAATCATATGTTTGGATGAGAGTTCTTGTTCAAAGTCTATATGGAGAATTAAGGAAATCGTTATGAGGTCTTCCTGCAGGTTCTATTCCATATATTGATGTTTTATATGACACATTTCTGAAACAGTGGAGAGACGAAAAAGATTACTTGTATTATACCATTGAGTTTGGAGGCCTAAAAATAAAAAGTGGTGAGTCTGTGTCATATTTTACTAAAAGGTTTAATAAAATGTATACCAAGGTCCCTAATGAAATCAATCCTACTGAAACTTCTGGTAAAATTACTTTTGCTAATTCCTATGATGTTTAAATATATCTTTTGTTAAGAGAAAGAAGGTCTGCTACCTTGATCTCAATGCAGGAGGAAAATATTGAGGTAGAGTCAAATATTATAACAAAAAAAAGGTTGAAGACAAAATCTAACAGACACATGAAAAATAATAAATAAGATGCCCCACATTCTTCCAATACAACAACAACTGATCCAAAAATCAATGACATGGATAAAATGTTGAAGACTCTAACATCAAAATTGGCCATATTGAAATTGGAAGCTAAGCAACTAAATAGACCTGTTCAGGAGGGTGGGAACATGAATCCAAATCAGTTTAGAAGACCATAAAATTATCCTCATCTTATGCAAAGATAAATAAGGAATCATGAAGACCAAAGGAGATCCCCCCCTTTACAAAATAATGCAATTGAAGAAACAGAAGAAAGTGATGATGTTCAAGAAAATTCTACTGCTAATTTAGATGGAATTGAGCTTCCTACTAGTCACTTGAATCAACAGGAATACGAGGATTCTTTGATATCAAATCAGTTTAATGATCAAGAAGAGGAAAATTTTCAGAACGAGCCACAAAGTAAATATAATTTAAGGTCTAAACAAAGTGGTTCAAAGATAGATGATCAAAATCATATTAAGAAGACAAATACTCCAACCAAGAAGGGGCCAAGAAAATAAGATCAACATCAATAGACTATCAAGGAAAGTGTTTCAGAGGTAAAAGAAACATAAAGACAACTTTATCCTTTTAATCTGGAGCACGAGATAAATTCAGATTAAGAAGATAAGTACTCCAACCAAGAAGGGGCCAAGAAAATAAGATCAACATCAATAGACTATCAAGGAAAGTGTTTCAGAGATAAAAGAAACATAAAGACAACTTTATCCTTTTAATCTGGAGCACGAGATAAATAAAATTAAAATTGTTGTTCCTTTAGTTGAGCTAATGAAAAATAAGCCTTTTAAACATTCTATATTGAAGTTTTTTAAATCCCTTGCACCTGTTATCTCTTTAGATACTTGTCCATCACCTGTTATCTCTTCAAACACTATAAATTTGCAAGATGAAAATCCTGTTATAACAATTAGCCCACATATTGAAAATGGATTTGATTCTTCACCTCCATTTTATATATCCTTGAACATTCATGATAAAATTCTTCATAACTATCTCATGGACTTGGGAGCTTCACACAATGTTATGCCGAAGGTGGTTATGGATGAGTTAGGGTTAGATATCACAAAGCCCTACCAATATCTCTATTCTTTTGACTCTAAAAAAGTCAAATGTTTAGGATTTATCAAATATTTGGTTGTAAGTTTGTCTCAGGTACCTATGAAGAGTGTTGTTATGGACATTGTAGTGGTTGATATACCACCAAATTTTGGAATATTGTTTTCTAGGTCTTGGGCTAAAAAGGTGGGTGGATTTTTGAAAATGGATCTAACATATGCTACCATACTTATTTTGGGGGGAGAACATCATAAATTATACAAGGAGGTTAGACTTGCTTATATTGTAAGTGATCATGATAATGTAGGAAAACCTCCTATCAGATGTTCCTTTTCAGAATAAGGTAGTAGGGCATAAAATTATGGAGTTAAAGACAAATCGCATTCCAAAAGTTCTGGTTCCATTGGAAAGACTGTTTGACTACAATGATATTTTCAAAAAATATTCAATTCAGTGTCAGGAAAAAGAGGTTGTTGATTGAAATATTGGGACTGATGCAAATCCAAAGTTTATAAAACTATCCAAAGCATTATCAGAAGAGAAGAAGAGCGAGTATGTAAATATAATGAAGGAATTTTCTGATGTTTTTGCCTGGTCATATGAAGACCTTAATATTTTTGATACATATGTAATTCAACATAAAATTCCTCTAAAAATGGGCTCTGATTCTTTTAGTAATAAAATGAGACAATTCAATTCTATGTTGCTTCCTATTATTGAAAAGAAACTGAAAATATTTCTAGATGATAAGATTATAGTACCTTTGAGATATTCAGAGTGGATGGTGTTGAGGAAATGATATGAAATGATCTTACTCAAGCATTTTCAGAATATGCTTGGCTAAATCAAAATAGACGGGAATATCACCGTATGTTTATAGCCAACAAAAATAACATCCTAAATCACAAGTATTAATTCCTAGTGCTTAGGCTAGTCTTTCATAAGTAAAAATCTTGCTGGAAATTCACTTTTTATATGATTTTATGAACATAGCAGTTGTTGAAATAAATGTAAAGACAGAAGTAAATACACCAAGATGATAATCAAGACAAATGAGACATAAAGATATCCTTTATTTCATTCCAATTCACTAAAGAGTCATTTTCTTTACAAAATGTCGTACAAAAATTTCAAGCCAAACTCAAACTTAGACATCCCTGATGGAACATACAAAAGGACCTCCGATACAAAATAAAAACTAAACTCTAAAAGTTGGATCATCCTGCCACATATTGCTTCCCACTTGAATCTGTAAAATAACCTTTGTGAGGGGCATGGTGGGCCTCAATTTTCAATCTCTTGCTAGCATGGGAGGACTGCACTAGTGAGTGGTCAGGGGAAACTTGGAAAATCTGATTGTTAATAGGCGAGGGAGAAGGTAAGGATAAATTGGTCTAGCCGCTATGTTGGGATACTTCCAGGTCGACAATCTCTTTCCATCCGTCATTTTTGGGAACCTTGGGTTGTAATGATACATGAGGGGGCACAGGAATACTGGGGCTTGTGGAAATTGGAAAGGAGGCCTTTAAAGCCTAGGTTGGACCACTCCTTGCCCAATCCAATTAAAACATACATTCTGAAACAACTAGCCTAACTCTTGTGAGTCAACGTCAAAGTGTATGGAGAATCTTGGCCTTCTTGGGCCTTTGTTCCAATTACCTCTCCCTCTGTTGCCTCTACCATGCCTACCTCAGATGAAAAAACTCACTCATGCATGCATGATTGATTAGAAAATAGTATTTTAAATAACCATACATGATAACTCTTTTAAAATATGAAATAGATTTTGGCTCAGCAATGTATCAGATTCATGCAATCGAATCCATACAAATTGTTTTAACTGTTCGTCAATGAGCAAGGGGTGAACAAAGGGTGTTGGGATAAAAGAGGGATTTTTATTGAGAGAAAGCTGATATAATGAAGGGGAGAAAGAACATGGTTACTGCTCAAAGACAACAAACAATCAACTGTTAATGCAAACCAAAGAAAACATCATTGTAATGCAACCAAGACACTGCTACTTCCAACTGCTTCAATACATAATTCTTCTTGACTATAATCAATTTTAGAATAGGGAGTGAAAAATGAATGTGGGAAGGCGATGGGGTTGTAATTAGAGAAAAGAAAAATAGTGGTGGGGAAAGAGAGTGGGTACTATTCATAAAATTAGTTAAGTAATCCATATAACCATTATGTTCAAGGAAATACACCAACCAAATGACCATTGTGACCCAATTAACAACTATTGTGCATAATCAAACAACTTTGTCCATTAACTAATTCACTATGCATAATCAAATATTTAACACAGTGTCATTAAACATGACAATATGCATTCTACAATAATCTATAAGGGAACTCTTTTTTTAACATTTGAGCAATTTCCAAATGAATACACAGTCAATTACTTCCACTCTGCTCATCAACCACTACCAACCATTTCAATCATCAAATGCAGACATAAAAATTGTGCTCGATTATGTCTCTTATTCATTTAATAATTAAATTGCATACATAGTGGGCAGTCAACACAATGATCCATATTTATCTCACAAAGATCCTAGCTTGCTAATTAAACACGTTGATAACAATCACCACTTCAACTCATACTCTGTTTTGAAATAAACAACCATTCGATGAAACACAATTTCATTTATGTGACTGTACAGGTCCAATTTTCCTTTGACTCTAAACATTCAAAATGTTGTGCTATTCATCTAACACAATGAGGAAGCAACAACATACCTGACCTCATAATACAAATAATCGAATTGCAACAAAGCCATATTTAAAAACTTTGTGACTATCTCCGAGTGCACAACCCAAAAAAATATCCATAGCATACATAGTGGGAAACCATACCATAAACACCACGATGCAACATTTTCATTTGAAAATTTTAAACACATATTCACATTATCATTAACTCAACCTATCATGCCGAGTTATCAAATCACTACAAAGAGGCAGCGACAATATTGCTCAAATTAATCAAACTGCAACCAAACCATACTATGTAAAAACTTGTGCCCATTTTAGACGATGCAATCAAATAACTATACATTCGTAGTGGATGGAAATGTTGTAAGCACCCCTATTTCAATAATCATTTGGCCATTAAAAACACAGTTACAACAATCATTGATTCATGCTTATAGGAATGCCACTCATACCAATGCATCAGGCGCGAAGCATCATTGTGCACTGATCAATTAAGAACAATGTTGGGTTATCAATTTGATAAACATAAGGACAGTGACTATGTATTTGATTTAACAACCCAATCCAATTAACCATTCTGAGCTTATCCACCCAATAATAAAAATTGTGACTAGATGCCAAAACCAACACCACTTTCATAAAATCAACTTTGGTCGAGCTGGTAATCAACTATGTTGACAATACATACCAATCCATAACAACCAATAGTAAACCCAACAAGCCACGACGGTCTTCTCTTTCAACCCTCAGACTTGAGGAGTTAAGGGTTTTCCCTATGGCCAACATAGGGATACTAAATTCGACTCTTATCAATGGTGAACACCTCTGAGACCAATGGTGCATACACAGAGAAAACCACAATTTATTTCATGGATAGGGTGACAAATCCCGCGACAGGAGAGGATATTAATACAGGAGCAAAGATCTAATAGCCTGGTAATGATATTTAACAAACATAGGGTATAACCCTCGTGGCTCTCCAGTCAACCAACTACAACGCTGAGGTGCAAACAGGGCTGAGAAGAATCAATATAACCCACTGTGTGACCATTAATAGTGACAACATCCCAATGCCCAAGTGAACAAAACACATTGACACAAGCGCTTCGAGCCATTCAACCCCATAAAATCCAAAGATTGGGTATGGTGATACAAATGCGTGAAGACAACCAACCATTCAAGACCAAACAAAACCCTCCAACTAAACCAACAAGGACGACATAGAGCCTTTATGGCTACTAACACCCAGGATGACCAATAACACTATGACTTCAACATTTTTGCAGAGAAACCATAAACGCTTCATTCCAAAAATCACAATTTTACACAGTTGCAATACTTAGGGAAAGAACAACCCATACATTCGAGCCAATATCTATCTCATAACTAGAGCAGACTCATGAATGGAAACAAAAAATCATACCTGTAATTAGAACACCATAAAACTCGAGTTAGCCAAATGGTTCCTTTCTGCTTGAAAATCAGAGCATAACCAGAACAACAAAGTTGAACAATAGCCCGACTAGGGTGGCAGCCAGTAGAAGTAGTAAGGATGACATGCAGTAAATGCATGTCACCTCCATTCCCAGTCCATTAATTCCTTAGTACATGCCAACCATCAATCCATTAACCATTCATTTAAACCATGCATTGGAATTGGCATCTATTACTTTTCAAACGCACCACTCGCATCATACCTTCCACTGCCAACTTAACCATAATGCATATCAACTATATAACTCAATTAATCAAACCATGTATCGAAACCATCACTCATAAAACCAATAGTGTGACAATATCATACCTATGCCATAACACAAATCACCACTTCATATAACTCAATCAAATCGCATAACCATTAACTTGCTAGCTAGGATTAACCATAGTCATTTTAATTTCATGCATGTAGTGTAGTGTATTTGCATTGTTAGATTCCCTTGCATTTTGTTGCATTTCTTTCATTTCCTTCCAATTGCTTGTATGTGTTGTTTCTAACATGTTTATTGTGCAGGTCTCTTAATAATATATCCATTAACAAATAACAAGGATAACAAGGATAACATATGCCAATGTAAAATAAAACTTGAGCTTTAGAACAACAGAAAAAAATAGAAGATGTCTTATCCATTGCCAATAAAATGAGATTTTATCACCATGTAAGCAGTGTTGAATAGTAGAACAACATCAAATAAGAACCAGACTTGAAATCCAATCTACAAGGGCATCCCACCTACTAGTATTATTTAGATTTTATAAAAATAGGCTTTAGCAACACTTTGTAGGAAAAACTTCATTGCGATTTTAATCATCAACAAAGTGGTGACTCCACAGGGAAATTTGTTTTCAACAAATTTAGAACTCAGAACTCATGGTTTCACAAACCAAGAACAACAGGTCAAGAAGAAATAACCAAGAAGATTATGCAACAGGGGGAAGTGAGCGGATTTAATGGAAAGATGTCTGGGAATTTGGGAATAACTCATGAAAAGTGTTAAGTATGAGGGGTTTTACCACTATATGCATAATCATTGGACTGGAATCTGCTCTTAACTTTAAGGAGAAAAATTTTCAGACTTGCTCTTAAAAATCTTAATGGATGAAGAAATGGCAAGAAGAAGCACGAGATAACCAATTCTTTATAAGATAACAGTGGAAATATATAACAATTTCAAGGGTCCTTCAGAGGAGACATCATAACAGCTGTGTAAGCTTGATTTTTATTGACTAACAATTATTTGCAGGAGTGTCACTATGGCAGAATTGATCCAACATCCTATTTTCACCAGATTAACTAAAAGATAATAAGAAACAAAATCATGATAGAAGTAAAATTGCAGAAATTAAAACAACAACAATAAAAGACAGAAATGAAAAGGCAACAAGAAAAGTTTTAACTTAGAAAGAAGAAGACAAACTACTGTAAAGCACAAAAAAGAAGCACAAAAAAAATGAAAGCAGAGCTAGGCTACTAGTATATAGAAAATCTAGACAGCATCAGAACTTTTCACGTTGGTCCCTCGCAATATTTCAAGCGAGAACCTTTAGTGCTATAGGAAAACCATTTCTTCTGTAAATATTTTAAAATGTAAGAGTTAGTGTCCAAGACAAAATCAATTTGGAAAGGACCCAACACCTGGAATTCTGATGTAATTATCAGCCCTTTGACGCACACAATTACATCATCAAGATAGAGATGGATACTAACAAATTCATCGAAAGTTGTGTGTATAGGTCTTTTAAAAGTTATACTTTCATCAAGTAAGACAGAAAGGACGCATTTGTAAGACTTGGTACCACAATTAGTGATAAGAGTGGTTTTGTGAGAATCTACCCCTTTTACCTTGATTTTCTTGCAACCCAACAAACTGTCAAGTAAGGGCCTTAACTGTGAATCTACAACCTATTGCAGAACCATTTCCATAATGAGAGGAGGAAAATGATTTCCCATAATATCTTGACTGAAAGTTCGAAGATTAATACAGGTTCTAATATTATCAGTGGTCCTCGAAGCAGGTTCCCAATTTGAAACCCGTTCAGGGTGGACTGAAAAAATAATCCCATCCCTTAAGATTTTCTCCAACTCCCTTTGAAAGTTTTCTTTAAAACCATAGTCAATAGATCTTTGTTTTTTTGTAACTATTTTCATGCTTTGCTTGATGGGAATAGAATTCTATAAAAGACTAGGATCAAAACCACAAAGATCCTTATAAGGCCAAGCAAAAACCTTTTGAAATCCACTAAGTAGCTTGGAAAAATCCATTTATTCTTTATCAGAACATTGGGTACTTATGTTAATGTTCCTTGAAGATTCGAGTGCCTCAATATTCAAGAAGGTAGTTTCACCCACCTTCCTTCGTAACTCCTCCTCCTTCTGTTTTTCTTTATTGCCTACAACACTTGATGAAAATGAACCCATAAGAGGAGGCAAGCCTTCAGGAATATTATTGTTTTCTATGGGAATAATTTGCTTGGGATTAAGAGGTTCATCTTGAATGAAAGAACAAATTCTCCCATCATTAGGGAGGGCCTGCCAAGATTCTTCATTGTCATGGATATATGGACAATATAGAGATTGAAAAGAATAATCAGGCCTGTGAGGTAAAAGTTGTTGATTAGGAGAAGCTGCAAAGACAGCTAACCAATCAACCATTGAATTCAACTCCCTCTTAACATGAGTGATGTTGAAAGACAAAAGGTTCGAGATAAGCACCCAAACATCTTGGGTGTATCATTCCATCAACTTGTTTCTAGGAGAGCATATCTTTCGTATCAGGTTCACAACAAGCTCAAAATCTCCAAAAACTGAAAGGTGACCACAACCAAGATTAAGGGAGTTTTCAATGCCTAATAATAAAGCTTCAAATTTAGTGACATTATTTGTACAAGCAAACTCTAACCTATAAGACATATTATGGTTTCTTCCTACAGGGGAAACCAAGATTATGCCAGCCCCATTACCTTCATTAGAGCATGAACCATCAAAGTGCATGTACCACATATCATCATCTAAATCGATTCGTTCCAAAGGAATATTATCCTCTTCAGCAAAGATAGAATATACTCCTAGATCTTCTTCGATATATTTTACACTAGATTGCGGAACGCTCTCTATATAGGGTGAAATTATTCCCTCTCTAAGGACTATAATGTTCTTACCATTCCGAGGAATGGATAAATGTGTCCCGTCGAGTGAGAGGTATCCACCTGTTAAGGCTTGCTAATATCTTCCCAAGATAATTGAATAATTGTTGACAGGCATATCAAGTACCTGAATGCTGGGGGTTGTCCTTATTTCAGGATGAGCGCATAAAACCAAGGTCACATCCTTAATATCGCCTATGGTTGTTTGTTGTAGACCAATACAGGAGAGCATGCTTCTGGTATTTTCATTTGTACAATTATAATTGAATAATTGTCGACATCACACCTGGGCCCGAACCGCCATCAATGAGGCAACAATGGGAAATCTTATCTATAATCTTTACAGAAATATAAAAAGGGGGATTTTTTACAGGGTATCTAAATTTATGCACACCTACTTTATTTACATAAGAATCCTCTTCGTTCACCTCTTCGGAAAGATTGGATACAATGGAAACTTTTCCTTCCATGAATTGTTTCAAATGCATCTGTTGTTCAAGGATGACAACCATGTCTAGAAGGGTTGCATCTACCTTAATGTTGTCCAAATGATTCAATATATTGTATTTGGAAGAGGGGAGAGGAGGAGTGATTCCTTGACTCTCAGGAACTTTAGGAGCCTGGATAGTAGCAGCGGGTGAGGATGAGATCGGGGTGGAAGAACTGCGGTCAGAATCGAATTTTCCCTTGGGAGAATAGGCTTTGTTTCTAGTGTTGATGACCATGACATCTTTTGGCTCTGAAAAATCTATGAAAACAATAGTAGCTTCTGGTATTTTACCAAAGATCTTATCTCTGGCACTCTTCTTTACCTCACATGTGGTTTCCTCATGGTGTTCCTCGCAAAATTTACACCAACTTTGAGGCAAGATAGCTTTAGGCTAAAAATGATTTTCAACCGGGTTTCTAAAAGGGGGTGCAGACGAGGATGAAGCTCCAGGGGTGAGAGGGGATACAATTCCCTTTCGCTCGAATGCTATCATATGATTGTTCATATCTTGTACTAGCTACAAGAGGACAGACATGTCAGTTTGTTTAACTGATTCTCCCTGGGGAAGACCTATTGTTTCAAGTTGTTCTTCATACTCTGAGCAAGTATGCAGAGCGGAACCAGGATTATCAATGGTTTTTTCCTCAAGCCTATGATGGTAGGGGGAAGGAAATGCATTGTAGTAATGCATGAAAGCATATTGGTTCTGAGGGTGGATGAGTTCGGGGATTTGATTGTATAACTTGGTGAAACACAAGTTGAAAGACTTGATGGTATCACCATCCTTATAGGTGATGTTATTGTATTCTCTTAACTTCTTGGTTGGGCTTTTAGATTGCCCATAAGTGGATTGGAACCAATATATTAAATCCTCCCAAGTAGAAAGAATCTTAGGAGGAAGGTCAAAGAATTCGGCCGCAACCTTTTCTTCCAAGGAATTGATGAATAAGCGCATGCAAGTATCATTGTTGTTGGCCCCTATGTTATGACAAGCATTAAAAAATGCGACCAAGTGTTCGTTTGTACTGACAGTGTTATTCACTGAAAACCTAGGAAGATGCTCTTTAAATTTAGGAAGTGGACGAGTAACAGGTGCTAGGTTAAGAGGGGAGTACACATGCCACGATGTGGTTGTGGCATCTTCTTTGAACTGAAAAATCCTATACTTTTTAATGACTTTGGTGGGATTTGTGGTTGATTGGATAGGAATATGGTGGGTATATAAGCCACCAATAACTGATGATGATGGAGACTGAGAATATGCAGCACTTCCAGTGCCACCAGAGCCACCACTAGATCCCATCTTGTGGATGATAGATGAGGGAAAGAAAGACGAACTGGATGAATTAGATAAAGTTCTCCTTAGAGAACTTTGTTGGGAAGATAACAGAACGTTCATCCTTCCTATTTTAGAAATAGGATTGATTTCAGGTGACAAGCCTCTTCTTCATATAGAAGCATGAGAGTCTAAGGACATGAAAGAAAGGCCAAAACTGAAGAAACAAAAGGTTATTATTGATTTCTAGGTTGTCTACATCTAGCTTCCAATCGTTCTTGAGCACTAATATCTCGTTCAATTGCTTCCCAAGAACGGTTAAGCTCAACATGGGTATTGGCAATGTCTAGAATGGTATTAAATAGATTCAAAGCAATACTAGTCTGGTCTTGAAGACCGGACTCAATAATGGGCTGCCTTGCAACAGGCACAGTCATTAAGAAATAAAACAGTCAAAGGATCAAATCAGGAAAAATATGTATCGATGAAAATCGAGTATAAAAATTAACAAGAGAGATATCGAAGATCTCCCCAATATGATCGCCAAATAAATGTTGAGGAAAAGATATGAAATGATCTTACTCAAGCATTTTCATATTCTTCTTGGCTAAGAAAAATACATGGGAATATCACCCTATGTTTATAGCCAAAAAAAATAACATCCTAACTCACAAGTATTAATTACTAGTGCTTAGGCTAGTCTTTTATAAGTAAAAAGCTTGTTGGAAATTCACTTTTTATATGATTTTCTGAACATAGAAGTTGCTCAAATAAATGCAAAGACAGAAGTAAATACACCAAGATGATAATCAAGACAGATGAGACATAAAGCAATCCTTTATTTCATTCCAATTCACCAAAGAGTCATTTTCTTACAAAATATAGTATATAAATTTCAGACCAAAGTCAAACTTAGACATCCCCGATGGAACATACAAAAGGGCCTCTAACAAAAAAACAAAATTGAACTCTAAAAGATGGATCAGCTTGCCACAGATTGCTGCCCACTCGACTCTGCACAATAGCCTTTTTCAGTCATGAAAAATAATTCACAAACAGACAAGTCTACACAGACTATCAAAGATAGATCAACACCTCTGAAAAACAAGTGTTTGAATGATGTAATTCAACCCTGAATGTTGTTGTCTACAATAAGACCCTACTATCATAAAAGAGAATTAGGCTTGTGATAAATTAAGGAATGAATGAAAACTGAACTATCTCAACATAATCTCAAAGAGAAAACCTTAGTATGATTCTCCTTCTATCCTCCTCTTGTTCCTCCCTTTCATTTCTTCTTAAACAAATTAGAATTGGTTGAAGTATTTGAACCAACTCATTAATCAAGTTAATTAAAAGAATCAACCAACTTTTAGTTAGGGGGGAAAATAATAATCATAATAAGGGTTATAAATAAATAATAACTAGTAGGTGGGATCCCTTGTGACTCCCTTAGCTCTTAACAATTATAACATAACTAGTTAATTAAGAAAAACACACCTCCTTGTGACTCCCGTCATCACATGCACATTTTGAAAATTTATCTCATTTATACTTGACATTGTTTTCAAAATGCATCACTCATATATCCAAAGAAAACATGTTGTCCAAAAATTATAAAGTCAACTATCATCAACAATAAATAACATAATAACTCAAAATCCATATTTCCCACTCTGAGATGCAATATTTCCTTGATTGTTGTTGTCACCCTTCGATTTTCCTGAATTTGCCTTTGGCTGCATTGAGCCTTTAGGCCTAATCTTGTTGATCACGTGAGAACAATCGTCCCTCAAATGCATCTGGGAAGACAGGGTTTGTCAGAACCATGGAGGGTGAGGAAGGGGCAGCAATGGATTTTCCTTTGTTAGAGGCATGGTGGACCTCAATTTTCAATCTCTTACTAGCATGGGAGGACTGCACTGATGAGTGGTCAGGGGAAAATTGGACAATCTAATTGTTAACAGGAGGGGCAGCAGGTAAGGATAAATTGGGCCAGCCATGATGTTGGGAGACTGTCGGGTGGACAATCTCTTGCCATCCGTCATTTTCGGGAACCTCGGGTTGCAATGAGACATGAGGGGGCATAGGAATATTGGGGGATTGCAGAAATTGGAAAGGAGGCCTTTTAGGCCTAGGTTGGACCACTCCTTGACCAATCCAATTGAAAAATCTGGCCTAAAACAACTGTACTAACTCTTGTGAGTCAGCACCAAAGTGTATGGAGAATGTTCTCCTTCTTGGGCCCCTATTCCAATTACCTCTCCCTATGTTTCCTCTGCCATGGCTACCTCAACTAAAAAAACTCATTCTTCCATGCATGATTGTGTTGAAAAGTCAACAAGAAACATGTGTCTAATTTAGTTTTCCCTTAATTAAATTAGACAATAAATATTAATCTATTATCTCATTCATAACTGAGTGATTTGGAATTGTANGCATGCAAATGAAGACTTTCCACGGTTAACTACATGCATGCCATTCCAATGGACACCAGTTGAGATAATAGGTGAAAGGGACAGTTTGGCTATCAGTTGTGATTTGTTCACACATGCAGTGGATATGCTTATGAGCATGTGCAAGCGATTCATTCGATTCATTTGTGAGAATTCGGATTGCAGAGATTGTGCAGAGGAGGCAGGCTGTCTGGACATGGAAATTGGCGCATGTATTTGCTAATTTGTGTATGACAGTGTGAGACGATTGTATTGTACTAAGAGCTCTTGGATTAGAGTTTTGTATGAGATTGTTTCATGATTCATGATAT
>JASDQU010307859.1:45022-56783 GCA_032191745.1 Picea mariana
AATTATCCATTAGCGCTATTTACTCAATCTCATTGTGGGATAATGGTAACTCAATTAAATAGGCTAAGGGAGTATGCCAAGTCTCTCTTCCAAGTAAACAATGTTCTTTATTTCGATCAATCATTTGGAGTTTTTCTTGGTGCCAAGGATCTCCCGGGGGAACCACCCTCTAGAAAATACTTAGATTGAAAACCCACATAAGATTCTAGACTGGAGTTGACCATGGAACCAATAATATAAACCAATTCATGACTCTTTGGCTTCGATAGCATCTAAGTGTTCAAGACTTGAGAATTGGTTTGGCTGCAGCAAGCAGGGTACACTTCTTTTTTGTTGAAGAAATTGGTCAAACAAGGTATCAAATGGACTCCAAAGAGCTTCGAGAAATTCATTGTACTCTTAGAAGCCATGAAGAGGATGTGCATTGCAACATGTCCTCAATTTTCAATCTTGCTTCTAAAATTCATGAAATTGAGTGTCAAATTACTACAGAGGTAGCAGAAATTATGTGATCTTTGTTGGAATTGAAGAAGCAATTTGCAGTTGTGGAAGAAGAGTGTAGCCTCCTTCGAAATCTAGCTCTTAATTTGTGCAAGGGAAACCGGTCCATGGCTTCTAACCGAAGGATGTCAGCCAACACGTCCAAGGGAGAGTACAAGGGAGAAGAAACTATGAATTAATTTGACGAGGAGATGGTAATTGTGAACCAAGAACTTGAACTAGCAAGCATAGGTGTAGAGGATGATGCTAGTTGCTATGTTCTTTGTTAGTATTTTATATTTTTCAAAATTGTTAAAATTGTAGGCAAATATTGTAGAGTTTATAGTTTTAAGGAGCATTAGGTAATTTTGTATAAGGACAAAGCCAATCTTTGTTTTGGGCTTGTAGTAGGATTGTTTATGGACTATGTCAGTGTTAGTTTGAGACTTTTTGAAACTCCTCAAAGATGTAATATCTACTTCACCTCTGGTTGTAGTTTTCTATCAGTATAATTTACCCAGTTATTGTTATAAAAAAAAATGATTTACCTTTACAAATAACATTAAAAGGCAATTGTTCCTCTCATATAAAATCTTAGTTTTATGGATAATTGAATTATTTTGGGTGAAAATGTCTTCATCAACTTCACCCTCAATGAAAACTAAAACTAAGCATACTTGTTTTTAAAATGGAAATTATCTATTTGCTTAGAAAAGATCAAAGTTATTGCATATGGAAGTTCAACCCATAAATTGTCATTATATATATATATATATATATATATATATATATATATATCATACGGTTCTATATTAGTAATTCCGCCTATTAGAAAGTATTAACAACTGCTTTCAATTTGTTTGATGTACCCAGGATGGATAATATGTTGGTGGTGGAAGAGGATCGGTGCGGGTCCATCATATCAAAGAGAAGTGGGCAGTGATCATGGTCGGGGGGCTAGCTATGCAGATATGTAGGAGCAACAGATACGTGGGGCTAGCTATGCCCTATTATTATTGAAGGAGCCCACTTTCTATATAAGTCGAGTGGGTGGAAGAAGAGAGAGATATGTGCTCATAAAATAAAGCAAGAACCTAGGTTTCCAATGTCATTTATAAAATTTGTTTAAGAATAAATCCTTATCACCTTCAGTTTGTCTAAAATATATTAATAATAATAATCTATTTTTAAGGTCACGACCAAGCCATATATTAAATTGGTGTACACGACCTCTTTGTTGGTGGGACAAGGGACCACCTCCACGTAGTGATTTGACTACTAAAGTCTACGGAGGTATACATACCCTACCCCCCTCTAGATTTGAACACGTGACCTCCAAGGAGGAAACACATGTTCTTAACCATTATATTTATGTATGTGTGTCTTAGTATCACCATGGATGTATATGGTGAATAATTCTACATTCATCATAATTATAACAAGGAGATAGTTTATAAGTCATTCTTATACCAAAAATTTTGCCAATCTGGAAGCTAGCTTTGGGGTGCAAGCCCTCAAGTCGATATACAAGTATCTGCTACTCCAATGCTAACATCATTAGCAATTTCAATGTCATATATTTTGGCTATCTTTAACTTGTCATTTATTCATCTAAATTATGTTATAATTATGCATTATATGTCAATCCTACAATATCACTCTCTATTAGTGAGGCTCCAATCCCCTATAGTGGTCTTTTTTTAAAGTACATAAAAACAAATTTTATTGTGATCAATAGTAGTTTACACAATTTTTTTTGTTATAAACGGTGTACAATTTATCTATGAGTTTGATCGTTCAAAAGCCATACACCGAATTCACTATATTACAATGTTTCTAATGAAATAACCTTACTTCTAACACCTTTGTTGAGAAACATACAAACTGGAGGGTTTTCCTTTTGCCCTTTCTCATTCAATACATCCACTTACCATGAGAACCTATTATCCTTTTAAACTCTAAATTTAAATGTTCAATATCTTGTCCTCAAAGTACATTTGAACTTTTACTTCAATAAATTGACTTTTCTATGATTTACTTGCAACATCCATAAAAAATTTGAAACTCTTTATATAACTACATGTGAACTCCCACCAATATAAATAGTGAGCTAAGCTCTTATAAATTCACTTTGCGACTATTTATTTGAATTATTGTTTCTTGAATATTTTGTTTTACACCCATAATCCTTTGGATAGGTATGCTATTATCCATGTGGAGAAAATGCAAATCACACCCACCAAAGTTAATTTAGGTTGTACACTAAAATCAACCCTAGTCTAATTATCATGTCCTTTACTCAATCAACCTTATGCGTGAGCACCTCCTTCCCAATAACCATCTTTATTCCCTCTTACCATCTAACCTTACAACACCTCTACATATTCAATTGTCTACATCCATCCTATGTAATTAATAGAAAAATTATTTGTTGTGTGTAATAATATATTATTGGAAATAAATAATAGATTCAATAATATTTCATTATATGTTTCTTATTTTTTTTTGTTGGTGATTCTTACATAAGTGCACACAAAAGAGTTATATCTGTTATTGATAAAAGGACATAAATTTGGAAAACATGAGTCTTGACAGTGGCTATGGACCTAGTTTCCAATCAAATGGATGAACTATAGCTTTGATGAAGCATCCAAAAGCAACTTGGGCAAGTAAATCATAGGATGTTCTTTTCAAAAGCATGGAAGTGGTATTATAGAATTCATTTTTGAATTCCTTAGTGACAAATCGAAAAATCAAACAAAATTTATCACAATGGTCCAAGGCATTAAGGAATCTTTGAAATATGGTTTCACAGGAATTGTCTTTAGAGGAGGTTTTAAATTGATTAGAGATCTAAACATAATAAGACAAAATAACTCATTGGATACAATCAACCAGATGGATTGGATTAATTCATCCCTAGAAAACTTAGAGGACTATAAGTTCATCCATTTAACGAGGTTAGCTGACGATAGCGTTCACTGGTCAACAAACGAGGCCATCTCTTGCAAAAGTGTCAAGGTCATATGGTTTGATGATTGGAAAAATGCCTTTGACATGTTTCTCCTATATAACCCAAGGTGAGTGTCCATCACCTAAGCCAACCCCTAAATAAAGATATTTTAAAACCATTTTCTTATCATGTTATATTTGATGCCTTGTGTTCTGATTATTGGAAAATTGCCTTAGACATGTTTTTCCTCTAGAACCCAAGATTGGCCCACATCACATAAGAGAACCCATAAAGTAAGATGATTTATAAGCATTTACTTATCATGTTGTCATCATAAATCTGACACCCCTTTCAACTCATTGCCGCAAGAGTATATATCACGCGAGACATTTCCCTATATAATGGTGGTACAAACAATTTGTTAATCCTCCTCATCTTGGAAACAAATTGAATGCATCCTCCCCTTCAAATTCAAGGGTCAAGTTCCAACTCAACACCTTTCTTTCCTAATCTATCCCCTCTACTTGGCATCCCCTTGACATCTGGAAACAGAGGAAGAGATTGCAAATAGAAGAAGGTGTTAAAATCTTTGATGTGCTAGTTTAACCATAGACAATATCATAATATTGTCATCCAACCATAGGCACGCAGCCACCCCCGAGCACCATAATCTTTACTAGATAGAATGATTATGGAAGCAACACTAAAACCAACATATAACCAAGAGAGCACATCTTTCTCCAAAGATAGTGCACCAAACATAAAGTACCAAAACCACAGAACATAGACAATACTCAACTCCAGCAATTGCAGTTGCACTTACCAAGAATACCAACAAGAATATCAGTATACCACCAAGAATGTCACTAACAATACCACAAAGAGATACAATGNCAAAGAGATACTAGAAGGTAGGGCACAAATCTTAGGCTAGATATCGCTAGAGAGAGAGACCAAGAATAACCCCAAAAGATCCATCTTCCATTCTTGCAGTTGTAGCTCCAAACTTGCACTATACTTGAGAGAGTGAGTGAGGTGAGTGAGTACAAATGAGCTCAAGGGCCTCCTATTTATAGTGGTTCTTGTCACTTGTCTGGGTCGACTTGTCCTTCTAGAAGTTAATACTTTAATATTAATTATTTAATTGAGTTGACTTGTCTTCTAGGGTTTCTACACATTTGTTTAGGGTTTCTCTTGCTTCTGAAATATTATATTTTAATCAGAGGTTACACATGGAGGCTAATGCCTCCTGCAGCTACCATAATATCAACACTCCATCCTATCTAGGGAGGTATTAACTGTAATGGTCTCAAACACATCCATCCATTTCACATGGCATGGGAAAGATTCATAGTCTTGTAGACCATTCTACAGGTAGCATCATCATAGCCACACAGGCTATCTCATGATCACGCAGATCAAGTCATGAGCATCATCATCACTATCCATCTAGCTGGAAATCACCTCCAACACTACTGGTCGACACACCGGCCTAGGAAACACCTTCAACATTACTGGTAGTCTCCACGGAAATCCAGTTGTAGTACACAGTTACTACAATTCCATCCAATAGATCAAAACAATGTGGATAAATAGCAGCACGCCACTGTTATCCAGTGGTACACAACCACTCCTAGTAGCGTATAGATACTATCTAGCGACACACAGTCACTACTAGTGGAACACATCCACCACAATAGCACATAGTTATTGTCCAGAGACACATAGTCTCCACTACAATCAACTAATAGCTACACATGCTATCACCATGTAGTACAACAGTCTCCTAACATCAAATCATATCATCGTTTGCATCATCTCTCGAGGCCATACTCCATCTGATTAATTGGGCATGATGTTGAATAAGTCATGTGTTGGACCTAGCACACTCAACAGAGTGTCTTGCATAAGTCACTCACTCAACAAAGTGATATAGGGACCATTCTTCTAATTCGAACATACGTCTTAGAAGAATGACTATCCCAACAGATGTTGAAATCCCTGCAATAAGATACAAGGGCCATTCTTCTAATCCGGACATACATCCTAGAAGAATGAATATCCTCCCAGATATTGAAAGCCACACAATGGACTACAAGGACCATTCTTCTAATCTAGACATATGTCCTAGAAGAATGATTGTCCTCCCAGATGTTGAAATCCCTACCATGGGCTACAAGGACCATTCTTCTAATCCGGACATACGTCCTAGAAGAATGATTGTCCTGGACCATTTACCCTCCAACCACTACTGTGAACTCAGGGAAAATGTTTGTCTTGTACCAATATCCCCACTCTGGTCACTACTATGAACTCAAGGAAACAGACCATTCTTGTAATCCAGATATATGTTCTAGAAGAATAGATGTCATGGACCATTCTACATATCTAGGCAATGCCCCAGGAGAATAGTTGTCCATGGTACATCAACAATCTGTCTGTTGAATTATTGTAACTTCAAAGAATATTCTATTTATATTTGAGTCATTATCGTATAGATAAAATCCCCTTTTGTGGATTGATCAAGGTCGGTCTTGTATAAGATCAAATCTTCTTTTGTGGATTGGTCAACATGTATTTGTATGGTGGTATTTGTAAAGTTGGCCCCTAGTAACTGTAAAGTAGTTTTAGCCACTTCTAGGAGAAGTCGGCTCCACCAAGTGAAGTGTCACAACCCTAGTGCCACCTCACAACTTGTATTTATATGTGAGGATGGTATCTCATTTGAACACACTCACCACACTAGCTCTACAGCTATGAAGAAGTGCAAAAGTCTTGGAAGAACTTGTATTGCAACTAGGGGTGGCATCAATGAGGGTTTTGGTCTATCTCTTGGTATTTCTTGGTTAAGTGGTGCACTACTCTTCCTAGTGAAGGAGTAGAGGAGGATATTATGTTTGGTCTTTGGTCTATCTATATTGAGGAATTTTTTGCTGGGTTGTCTCCCCCATGAGGGTTTCCCAAGATAATTTGTGTGTCTCTATTGTTTATGTGATTGCCTCTCTTTCAATAATATTATTTATACAACTAATGTGCTAAATGATTATAATAATAAAGAAGAACCGTAACTGTTAGTTGTATAAGTAAAAAATTCAACATGGTATCAGAGCAGGCCTGAAAGAGACCAACTCATAGTTTAAAAGAAGTGGCTAGCTTCAGGGAACCCTCTCGAAGATTCAGTTTCAGTATTGTAGCTGCTGCAAAATTAGGGTTTCTGCATAAACCCTAAGTGTGACATTTTCCTTGTTTGAGGAGGAAGTTGGAGAAAGTAACCACACCTAGGAACTCACCCTAGGAGGGTGCATCTAGTGCATGGATCAGAATTCTGAAATTTGAAGTTTGAGAAATTAGGGTTTCCTCATAAAACCCTAAGTTGCAGTTGCTGCCAGTTCCTTCATGCCAGTTGCAGTGTCAGCACCAGTTGTAGTACCGGTTGCAGTGAAAGTTTTTGTGAAGTGTTGGGACTTATTTTTATTGTCCTAGTGTGCCTTACCCTAGAAAATATCCAAGTAAATTTAAGTTACAAGTTGAAGCACCTTTGAAGTTTTAAAGGTTCATTATTGCTTGCCACTGCTGCTGGATGGTGCCACTACCTGTCGATGTTGTCATAGGTATGTACTAACATATGTTCGAACTATATCATTATTCTAAAGGGTATTTGGAGGAGAAAGGATCTTTTCTCTAAACAACAATCATAGATCTAGAAGGATATCAGATCCAACACATTCAGAGGAACAATGCACCCCAGGTTTGATTAACTTGATATGCCTCTACTTGTTATGGAATTATTGTAAAGGTTTCATTTTGATCTTTTGAAGTTATCATACTAACTATTGGTCAAAATTCAAGTCAAAGTATTAGATTGATTAAATTTGAGATTATAGAGTTTATTCTCTAACCTAGTTTTCTATCAAGAAAGCATATTATCTTAGTACAAAGGACAAGTTGAAGAAAATATCTGTCATCTTGAATGAAGGAGACTCAAAAGAAAAGCAACACACTCATTCTTGAGGACAAGACTCCAATTCTAGGTTTGATTGATTAAATTGACAAGATTCAAATTTACACATATCAAGTTTGATAACTGCTAAACACTATAGTTGTGATAGCAATCTTTGAAAAGTTTTGTTATTGAATATTGGGTAGCATGTGAGAACTATTGAGATAAATTCTTATTGTAATCATTTACTATTGAGAAACTTCTTATTTTGTTTCTAGGTTACCATGGAGGAATGATTGATCACAACACTAGAAGAGTGTTGCTCTCATTTCTGATTATTGTATTTCTTACTTTGGACCCTTGTTTCTGGTAGGTCACAAATGATAGCTCTGAAGGAGCTACTGTGACAATTGTTCTCACTATTATTTCTATTATTATTATAAATATTGAGTTTTCAATGAGCTATGGCTCATGCATTTAATTCAATTTTATGTTTATCTTTTAAATTGAACCATAACTACTGCAGCAAACCAAGATCACAAGAATAGTAACCATGCACAATAACACAAGAAGTATCCTAGGAAACCCTTCTCAAAAAGGGAAGAAAACCCAGCCAATCCTTTGCTATATTCTTCAAGAGAAATACCTCCCACACCATCACCAAACTTAACACACAAGAGAGTGTTGTAATTCTCACAATTTCAGACCACGACTTCTGAAATTATGAGATCACACAATGTTAAGTGTGTTTCCTCAATGGGGATTCATATTTATTTATATAAGACTTGTCACATCAAATGATGTGTCTTTTGGCACAATAGGGCTAACCTCAATAACTCAAAATATAATTAATAATTACCATATTAATTATCTTTTATATTAATTATATTTTATATTAAGGTGGGTTTGACATGTACCCTTTACATTACAAATAGGGTTACAGGTAAGTCTGACTCTTGAACAATATAGAAAGGGATCTCAGACACCCACTAGTGCTCAGCCACTAGGGGCACATCCATAGGGATGTCCATATCTCTATCTTATTGTGTCTCACAGGAGAACCACACTCACTAGTGCTCAACCACTAGGATCACGTTCACCTATGCTCATCCACAGGCATGTCCACTCAACGGATCTTCTTTCCCACTGCATTACAAAGGAGAGTCATCCAGAGTTCATCATATCAAATCTATGCTCAAAGGAGGCTAATTCATTGTCTTCATCTTTGTCTCATGACGATGCACCTAGCTCTATGGGAATTCACATGTTCACCTTATGCTCAGCCACAGGCACGTCCAACTCAACAGATCTCCTTTATCACTGCTTTACACAGGAGAATCATCGAGAGTTCTTCTCAACTCTCTATAAGGAGGAGGCTATGACTACGTTCCAACTCTTTCTTAGATAGGAACAACACACCCATCTCAGGGGCTCTCTCTCAGGTCTGTGTCTTGGAGGATGTCTCACGCAACTGTAATCATCAACACTCCCTCTCGGCTAGGGAGGCATTCTCCATCAGGCCAAGTCTCGCATGGAAGTATTTGAACTTCGTCCTGACTGTAATCATCAACACTCCCTCTCAACTAGGGAGGTAATCTCCACCAAGATAGTTTCTCACATAAGTACTTGAACTTCATTTTGGCAAGCAGTTTGGTGAAAATATATGAAATCTTCTCATGTGTAGGAAGATATTTCTTTCCTCTGCAATATATCTCTGATATAATATTATTTTATCTCAACATGTTTTGATCTTATCATGAAACACGGGGTTCTTGAAGAGCTTTACACACAGCTCTAGTTATCATCATAGAAGCCACGATGTTTTTCACACTCAATGCTATATACTCTGCTTCTGTGGTACTCAAGGCCACAAAGCTTTGTTTCCTACTGCACCAAGAAACCATGGCAAACGTCATGGTAAAACAACAACCAGATGTGCTCTTTCGGTCCATTGTACTCTTTGCTCAATTTGTATCAGTATATCCCTGCAAACTCAAGTTCACACTGGAGTCATATCTAAGGCCATATCCAACTGTGCCTCGTATATATATCAATATATGTCTTACTGCTATCTAGTGAGTCTGTCTTGGTTGACTTATGGATTGACTAGGCACATTCGTTGCATATCATATATCAGGTATGATGTTAACCAGATACATCAATCATCCAATCAGTTGTTGGTACGCATGTGGATCAATCTCGTATGAATCATCATCATTTATTCTTTCGTCAAATCCATCACCATTGGTGTAGACATGGATTTGTATTCTGTTTAGCCTTTAGAAATGATGATTCTGACCACGGTTGGAATAGGAAGGAGCCCCGAAGGATACGGGTTTTGAGGACTGATAGTCAATATCCAGCCAAGTGAAAATGCAAGTGGGATGGTAGACATGGCCACACTGGACTTGAGATGCCTACTCATCCAATTCAAAATCGAAATGGAAAATTGGGCAGGATGAACTGATACTGTTATTATTATTTATATGATATTTTGAAATTCTTATGGTAGAAAATGTTGTACATGGGTCTCTATTATGATCGGTTTTTGCATCGCCAAATCTTCTGATTTTCTCCCAAAGAATTAGTAGCTCAGGTTCAGTTTCTCGCCAGACCTCAATAAGAGCCTGTAGACTTGTCTCTAACTCCGGCTCACGATGTAATAATTCTTCTGTAGATTGTTTATCCACTGGTTCTTTTGTATCCGGATGAGAAACATGAGTAGCTTGAATTTGTTTAGCTTCTTCTATAGCCAGTTGATTCTAATGATCAAGAGGCAATGCATCCTCTATGAGAATATCTGGACAGGGTTCTCTGTTATGATAAGTCGTTGCGTATATTCTGCCTCTCTCCGTAAGAACTCGTAGATGACGACGAGTTTCTACAGAGGCTTCAATAAGATCGTATATCCCTTCCGCTAACTCACATCGTCGTAATAATCCTTCTGCAGATTTCTGATCTTCTGTAGTCAGACGGGGAGAATGAGAAGCTAGAATTTATGCTCTCTCATCATCATCACTATCTGTCTCAATATCTTCTTCTGTCTAGCGACCAATTTCTTCTGTGTGATTATCAAAGACGTGCTCGTCTGATTGGGTATTTTTGCAGCTGCCTTAGTGGGGCCTTTCCAAGATACAGTATGTGTATGTGTAAATTTCTTCTCAATTTCTGTGACAAAATGAAAATCACAGCAAGCTAATCTTGTTGCAATGTACCTAAAACATAATGAAAAATAACCTATACACATATGGCCTTCCTTACAGTGCTTGGTCTAAGCTAGCAGGACTGCGGCCACCTTCAGGACATTTCCACAGAGAATTTAGAGAGGGTTTGGCCCTTCCCTTCTAAACAATAGCAACAAGGGTTTAGCAGTCAACGGTCTTCCTTCAATCTTGAGCAAGTGGTATTCTTCAATACATGCTCTGAAATCATGTTGAGTTTTCAATGAGCTATGGCTCATGTATTTAATTCAATTTTTTGTTTAGAGTTTAACTTGAAACATAACTATTGCAGCAAACAAAGATCACAAGAAGAATAACCATGCACAAAAACATAAGAAGTATTCTCGGAAACCCTTCTCAACAAGGGAAGAAAACCCAACCAATCCTTTGCTATATTCTTCAAGAGAAAGATCTCCCACACCATCACCAAACTTAGCACACAAGAGCGTGTTGTAATTCTCACAATTTCAGAGCACAACTTCTGAAATTATGAGATCACACAATGTTAAGTGTGTTTCCTCAATGGGGATTCACCTTTATTTATATAAGACTTGTCACATCAAATGATGTGTCTTTTGGCACAATAGGGCCGACCTCAATAACTCGAAATATAATTAATAATTACCATATTAATTATCTTTTATATTAATTATCTTTTACATTAATTATCTTTTACATTAAGGTGGGGGCGACCTGTACCCTTTACATTACAAATAGGGTTACAGGTTAGTCTGACTCTTGAACAATATAGCAAGGGATCTCAGACACCCACTAGTGCTCAGCCACTAGGGGCACATCCATAGGGATGTCCATATCTCCATATTAATTATCTTTTATATTAATTATATTTTACATTAATTATCTTTTACAATAAGGTGGGGCCGACCTGTACTCTTTACATAACAAATAGGGTTACAGGTAACTCTGACTCTTGAACAATATAGCAAGGGATCTCATACACCCACTAGTGCTCAGCCACTAGGGGCACATCCATCTGTGCTCAGCCACAGGGATGTCTCTCTATCTCACTGCGTCTCACAGGAGAACCACACTCACTAGTGCTCAGCCACTAGGATCATGTTCACCTGTGCTCATCCACAGGCACATCCACTCAACAGATATTATTTCCCACTACATTACACAGGAGAGTCATCTGGAGTTCATCAT
>JASDQU010307860.1:12850-38748 GCA_032191745.1 Picea mariana
GCACAAGCCTCCAGGTAAGCAACAACGTGGTCCCATGCTACCCAAGTCTCAATGTCCTCCTCCTAAATTACCCAATGTTCCTCATCCAAATAGGTTCTCCTCCCAAGTTGTGAATCCACTAAAACCCAATAAGATGAACCATAAGCTTCAACAATCTTTACTACCCATAAATTTATTTAGCATATTTAAATTTATGAAATTGCTAGTTTACAGTTACAACTAGGCTTTCTTCACATAAAATAAAATCGCACAACATAAATAAATACTAGGAATGCTGTCAAGAGTAACAACAATCACATCACATGAGAGACACCCTAATTTTTGGGTAAACTATCCTCAGGAAAAACCCAATATGGGAAAACTTGTTCTTCAGTTTGTGGATTTTATTATTGTAGAAGAAACCATAGAGATCTCTTACAGAGCATATCAAGTTACAACAATGGTTGAGGAAACCCCAACGAAAATTATTCTCAACACCTGTATAACCCTCTCTAAACCAAATTGAACCCAACAACACAAAATCGGCCCAACAAACAAATCATATGTCCCAACTGTGATGTCTCTGTGTCACACATGTGTCTCTCTCATATCTATAGTATGACCTATGCAAATGGATGAGAAAAATGGTTGATCCACCTGCTAGAACTCTTCTCCATCTTCTCTGCAAATGTTCTCCAGGAAAACCTCAAGTGAATCTCCTCCTCTTACTGAAACTCACCCTCTCTCGAGTGAATAATGTGCCCCAACCACCAAGTCAATTTCTTTTATCTTAACAAGCAAGTGAAAACCCTATCTTCAAAGAGATCAAGGGATAATATCAACCATCACTCTCTCAATGAGATGGATGACCAATATTAAAAAAACATCACTTAAATTATTTTCACTTTTAACTTTAGAAAAATTTCTCATTAAGTCAACATTAAAATATAACAAATTTAATGTACTTTTTTCTAAGTAAAACTTTAGGAAATAGATTAATCTATCAACTTGGATAGTTTCATTATACTCCACCCATGATAGGAATCCATGCATGGAGAATAAATATGATTTATACCTCTCAACACTCCCTCTTAACGAGGAAGGGATTCTGAACCAACCCCATCTTATCTCTAAACTTCATCAACTTCTTTTTGCAAAGTGTCCTGGTGAATATATCTGCCACCTGATCACCTGTCTGTATGGATTGTATGTATTGGAGCCTCACAAATCCCCTCTGTACAAAATCTCATATGAAGTGATAGAAGATGTCTATATGATTGCTACAATCATGAAACACAAGATTCTTAGAGAGCTTGATGCAAATCTGATTATCAAAATGTATCAAAGTATCCTCTAAATCCTTGTTGAACAGTCCCACAAACAACTTCCTCAACCACAGTTCCTCACATGATTCCAAACTAGCTGCCATGTACTATGCCTCAACATAAATTAATGTCACTAATATCTGCTTCATGCTGAACCAAGATATAATACACGATCCAATGCTGAAGCAACACCCCGAAGTGCTCTTTATGTCCTCTGTGCATCCTTCCCAATCAACATCTATAAAAATTTCCAATCTCACTCCACCATTGCACTCATACAACAATCCATACTCCATTATACCTATAAAGTAGCAAATCACATGATTCACAACTATCCAATGCACTCTCTGAGGGTCCACCATGAAATGACTCAAAGAGTTAACTGCAAAGATAATATATGGCCTAGTATTTACCATATACATGAGCAATCCAATAAGTTGATGATAGATGGTGGGGTATACTGTCTTAGAACTATATATATCAATATTCCTCTAGTTTGTCACTAGAGGCACGGACATGGGACTAGAATTTGTCATCCTGAACCTCCACAAGATCTCCACGGTATACTTCCCCTGTCCTAAGAAGAAGTGTCCATATGTCTGCCAAACCTCCAGACCAAGGAAGTGGTGCATCAAACCAAGGTATTTCATCTCAAAATCTGCTGCAAGATTAGCCTTGTAGTCCACAATCAACTGCTCATCTCCAGTAAGAAATAGATCATCAACATAAAGTACCAGTATGAGAGGCACCTCACCTATTAGAAAATATAGGTTCATATCATCCTCACTTTGTTGGAAGCCCATCTCTCTCAAGTAGTTTTCTATCCTTGAGTACCATGCCCGAGGTGCCTTCTTGATCCCATACAAGGCTCGTCTCAACCTGCAAACATGCACCTCCCTGTCTCCAACCTCAAAACCTTTAGGATGCTCAATATAAAATTATTCCTCAATAACTCCATTGAGGAAGGAAGTCTTCACGTCCATTTGATGAATGCGCCAACCCATCTCTACTGCTAATGAAATCACTGCTCAGATGGATGAATACTTGGCCACAGAGGAAAAAGTCTCCTAATAATCGACTCCCTCTTTCTGTGAACCGTATGCTTCTTATTAATACCCTCAACAATATAATATTCCACGAACTCATTACAGATGTACTCACCCCATTGTGTGATCTAAGTACCTGGATCCTCCTATCAAACTAGTTCTCCATTAGAGATATGAACTCCTTGAACCTGTCAAAAACCTCATCCTTGGTCTTAAGAAAATATATCCATGTCTTCCTGGAGTAGTTATCAATAAAAATCACGTAGTAGTTGAAGCTACTAACTGACTTCACACTCATAGGACCACAATCATCCTAATGGATTAGATCCAATATCCCCTTAGACATATGATCACTAGATGGAACTGCCTTGCAGGCATACTTTCTCAATGTGAAAGCCTTACAAGGTTCATGCTTCTTTGTTGCAACCTGGGGCATTCTTGTAACTGCTTGTCTCAAATGACCCAATGCACCAAAGTGAAAATGTGCCATCCATCTATGCCAAAACTCTCCCAAATCAGTGCTACTGCTGACCAATGCTTTAGCTAGCTCGAAATGTAATCTGTACACTTTCTCACTGCGAACCTCAATCACCTTGCCCATATTGGCTGTAGACCCTTTTGGTCTAATATACACCTTTCCTCCATGGAAGGTAACCTCAAACCCTTTTTCGTCCAAGGTTGAAACTAATATGAGGTTCTTGGTAAGATCATGAACATATAAAACGTCAGAAAAACATATTGGTTTACTTGACTCCCTCTGAAATGACATTGTGCCTCTACCTTGCACCTTGTAGCACACATCATATCCAAGCTCAATACGAATATTCACACCTCCCTCCTGCAAGCTATCGAAGAAATCCTTGTGCCCAATCATATGACAAGAGGCACCACTATTCACATACCAAACATATGTGACAGTTGAGTTTAACATACATGCAATAAGGAAAAAATACTCCTCAAATATTTTCGCAAAATCCTCTACTTTTACAAAGGCTTCCATCTGTGGCTTAGTATTTTTCTTTTCTGGACACTATGAGGAAAAATTTCCAAACTTGTGACACTGAAAAAACTTGAATTTGGAGAATTCAATGTTCTTCTTCTTTCCAGTTCCTTTCTTCTTAGGCTTTCCCTTGCCTTTGCTAGCAAGAGCCAACGCCTCTTCATCCACAACCTGAGACATTGTAGATGATCCACTCTCTTGACTAAGGTGAATCTCCTCCTGCACAAGATCATCCCATAAGCGTTGCCAGTCAGGGAGATTCTCCCGAGCTAAAATTCCATGCACAAATGAGTCCCATGGTTTTAAGAAACCATTTAGGGTTATACATACTATCAAAATCCTCTGTCTTTGAGCCAACTTATCCAAGTTCATCCCTGATCCGTGAAAGACGAATGAGGTAAGGAATCACACCTTGTCCCTTAGCCATCTTGGTACCTCACAACCTTTCTTGAAGCACCATAATCTTGTTTTCATTTTTTACTCTGATAGAGGTTACACAAGGCCACCCACATGTCCTTAGCAAAAATTTTCCTTGAGAGGTGTGGGATTATGTGATCCTTTAACCCATCAAGGATTATTCTCATTGTCTTCAATTTACTCTTCTTCCAGGCTCCCAATAAAACTGCATATGTAGGAGCTACTGCTTTATCTAAAATATGCTCAAGGACATCATTGGCATCCAATATTTTGGTAACCCTCTCTTTCCAGGTGGGGAAGTTTTGAGCACCTTGAAGTCTATCCTCAACTCTCAAAATCATGGCCATTTCTGAAAGTGTCTTTTTCCAAACCCTTATGCCGTCTCACAAACTGATCTTGTGCTTAGATATGAAATTGATCTTTTGTAATCAATACGTTGATGTTGTTACTCCAATAGTCTGCTCAGATCTGAAATCGATCAATACACTGACGATGTTACTCCAAAAAAAATACAATGATGTTGTTACTCCAACAATGCTTCTCTGATACCATGTGAATCCAATAAAACCCATCAAGATGAACCATAAGCTTCAACAATCTTTACTACCCATAAATTTATTTAGCATATTTAAATTTATGAAATTGCTAATTTTCAGTTACAACTAGGTTTTCTTCATAGAAAATAAAATCTCACAACATAAATAAATACTAGGAACACTGTAGAGAGTAACAACAATCACATCACATGAGAGACACCATAATTTTTGGGTAAAATATCCTCGGGAAAAACCCAATATGGGAAAACTCGTTCTTCAGTTTGTGGATTTTATTATTGCAGCAAAAAATATAAAGATGTCTTACAGAGTAGATTGAGTTAGAACAATGGCTGAGGAAACCCCAACGAAAATTATTCTCAACACTTGTACGACCCTCTCTAACCAAAATCGAACATTACAACACAAAATCGACCCAACAAACGAGCCTCTGCTTAAATCGTATGGCCCAACTGCACTGTCTTTGCGTCACACGTGAAACTCTTTTAGATATGTAGTATGAACTATGCAAATGGATCATAAAACTAGTCGATGCACCTGCTAGAAACCTCCTCCATATTCTCTACAACTCTTATCCAACAAACCCTCAAGCAAATCTCCTCCTCTTGATGAAACTAGCCCTCTCTCAAGTGAATAATGCGCCCCAACCACCAAGTCAATTTATTTTATCTCATTGAGCAAGACAAAACCATATCTCCAAAGAGATCAAAGGCTGAGATCAACCCTCACTCTCTCAATGAGATGGATGGCCAATATTAAAAGACCATCACTTAAATTATTTTCACTTTTAACTTTAGGAAAGAGATTAATCTATCAACTTGGCTAGTTTTATTTCCCTCCACCCATGCTAAGATGCCATGCATGGAGAAGACCTTATGAGTTATACTTCTCAACATAAGCAGACAACCGATCCCTCCATATGTGCCTCATAAAGAATGTCACCATGCCACATAGGATATCAACCTCCTAAGGAAGTGTGCCACATAAGCATCAAGTCAAGGTATAGCGATCCATGAGTAAGATATTTCCAATGTGTATGTCCACTAAGATACAACCATGGCTAGAAATTATACTGTGGACTCCAAATCACATGAAAAACCCACAAACATGGTGTAAGCACTTTTGGAGTAACTCCAAAAGCTAACATTAACTAAGTGGTGTCAATGTATTTTAGAAAGTTAGTAAAAATATGCATAGATCACAACAATGTACAACGTAACACATTAATCATAGAGTAACAAAAATGGATAGAGAAGATGCAACTTTTGATCTTGAAATCATACACAAATAATGCAAAGACAATGCAATGCCAGATGAATTGTCATGAAAAGATGAAGAGATTTCGATTTGCATAACATCAATATTAATTCTAGATTGTTTCAATGAAATTCAAGAAGAGGATGAAAAAATATCGACACATGTTCTATAATCAACAATAACGGCCATAAATCAAAATTTGCATGGAGAAATGATATTATTTGTTATAAAGGAAGGATCTACCTACCCTCGTGTTCAAACTTTAAATTAAGAGCATTAAAAGAAGTTCATGATTCTCCAACTGTGAGACATATAGGTTTTTTCGAGACTTACTATAATGCTTACAAATCATTCTACCGAATGGGTATGCACAAATACATTAAAAAATATGTATCAAAATGTGACATATGCCAAAGAAACAAAAATAAAATCATTATAAAACCAAGTTTACTCCATATCGACGTACATAATCCACTTAAAAATGAGAATGAATCTCCACATATTCACAAAAGGATTTCCCTTATGCAAATGGAAAGACATTTTTTGTATTAGTTGACTGATTAACAAAAAATGCACATGCTATGGTCATTACGAAAACAAATACGGGTAAAAAAATAGTTGATACCTTGTATAAATTTATTTATAAACTACACATTTTTCCTAAAATCATAGTTAGCAATAGAGAAGAAAATTTCAAAAAGCAATTTTTGGAAGGAACTTCATAAACAAAGTGGAATATCCCTAAATGCGAGTTTTTCTCATCACCCACAAGTAGATGGGTAGACATAAATTGTTAATAAATGCTAAGAGGCATATCTTCATTGTTTTTCTACATATATACATAGGATAGATGGGTCCAACAATTACATCTATCCGAATGGTGGTATAATTTTACTTATCATACATCTACCAAGATGTCACCTTCTAAATCCCAATATAGATATGAACCACGTCAAAGGATTAAAGACCTTTTCCTAATAAATATTAAGGTTCTACTAGTGAAAATTTATCTTGAAGAGAACCTGAAGTTGTGACGTGCCCAAACCCCCAGTCCAGGTCATGTCACCTACGAAATAACTTTGAATACCAAAAAACAATGTACCCATTGCCTAGGTACCTCTAAATTCACCTCGTTGGGCAAACTCAATTTTTTGTTACCAATATTTATTAATCAAGAAACAATTTACCAACACATGCAATAATCAAGAAGCATGTTAAACTATAAAAGAATAGACTAACATGCCATGCACAATAATAAAAACAAGCATGCACAATGTGAATACATCTCAGAAATAATAAATACACATTGGAATATAAGTTACACATAAAACATAGAGAGCACTTATCTTTTCAAATAACCATTCACCAATTGGTTGTAGACGTTGGATATTTCACCCAACCATATACGTCGTTGTTCCAAATCTCAATAGTAGGTCACCCCCAAGCCAGGGATATGAATCCACAAGGATGGGTCCTAGGTCGAATCTAACACACAACCAACTATCAGACTCTCACAATTTTCCCAACCACACAACAATCTTAATTTACCAGCTCTCTTCCCCTTCAGCTTGCACAACCCAAAGAAATGAACCCATTTCTCTGCAATGCAGTCCCTCAGGTTGTTCCACTTCTTTTCCAGGGCTCTAGTGCTACTACTAAGGAAATATCAATGTTGAAAACTCCAAGGAATCTCAACTATTGTCAGTTCTCTCTCAACTTTCGTTATTCTCAAGCACACAAGCGTCCATTCCCTCTTGGAATAATTGATAATTTCTTACAACTAACAAGCAATGGCTCCTCTCTCTCCACAATTTGTTTCCCATGCCCAACCTAAGAGAAATAATGAATGAGGAATGAAAATGAGTGAAGAACAAATGGAAGGGTGAACAATGAAAATGAGTGATTAACCCCTAAACAAACCAAAAGAGGGGTTTATATAATTACATGAAATTAAGCACCACATGGAATTCCTCAAGAATCTCATGTAACCACTTTTTCCCCAACTAACAGCAAGATGGGTAAATAAAATATACTAAAATACTTATCCCCTTTATCCCCCTTTCTCATGGAATCATAGCCCCTTATCTCTATCCTAGTCCGTCTTGTAGCGAACGATGTATTTTATTAATAATGTTCAAAGCATTACATTTCTAAGCACTCTGACCTAAACATACTGACTCACTTTCCTAAGTATCATATTTCCAAAATACATTATAAATTCGGGAACTCAAAACCGAGGTATCGCATTCCCTTCCCCCTTATTTTGGCATTGTCCTCAATGCATATACAAAAAAAATCAAAAATTTCAAAATTTCTCAAAAAGTTGTAGGTACTCTACCCACATGGCATATTCATTTTCCCAAGTAGAATCTTCAGGACCATAGCAGGTCCATTGAACCTTTACCAATCCTATGACTTGATTCTAGAGTACTTTGACCTTCATGTCTAATATGTGCACCATATGGAGCCAAAAGTCTCCTTCTCACTCCATCTGAATCAAATTCCAATCAATAACATGATTAGGATCATGTACATACTTTTTCAACAAAGATACATGAAATACATTATGCACATTCATGGAATAAGGCAATGCAAGCATGTATGCAACTGACCCTATTCTTTCCAATATCTCAAATGGACCACAAAATATGGATGCCAACTTTGTACAACTTCCCAACTTCAATGAGCTCTTTTTGGGCTTCAATTTCATAAGCGCATGCTCTCCCACTTTAAATTCTCTAGATGTCCTATTCTTATTTGTATACCTCTTCTGTCTATCTTGTGCTACCTTCAAATTCTATTTAATTTTAACCATCTGGTCTTCCATATCCTTCAACAATTATGTCCCAAGTACCACTCTATCAGCTGGGTTGTCCCAACTCACTGGAGTATTGCATTTTCTACCATACAAAGATTCAAATGGGCTCATCTTCAATGAAGCTTGACACCCATTATTGTAGGTAAACTCAACCAAATGCAAGTAATCTTTCCACTTAAATGGATTATCCATCACATACATTCTTAACATGTCTTCAATCACTTGGTTGACTCTCTTTGTCTTCCCATCCGACTATGGATGGTATGTTGTGCTAAAATTCATATTTGTACCAAATCCTTTAAATAATACCCTCCAAAAATTTGAAGTAAACTTGGTATCTTTGTGTGAGACAGTTGCCTTAGGTATTCCATACAACCTAGCAATTTCCCTCATGTATATTTCTGCAATATTAGTTGTTGTACGAGTCATTTTTACTAGAACAAAATGAGCATCCTTTGTCAATTTATCTACCACTAACGTTATTGAATCATGTTTACTTGTTGTCCTGGAAAATTTAGTAATAAAATCGATGGTTACCACTTCCCATTTCTTCTCTGGAATTGGTAATGGTTGTAACAAACCCATTGGGTGTCTATGCTCAACTTACACTCTTTGACATTCCATACATCTGGTGATGTAATCGACAACATCCTTATTCATTTTTGACCAAAAGTATTGGCTTCTTATTACTGCAATTGTTTTTTGGTAACCAAGATGCCCATCATATGGAACATTATGCATTTCTTTTAATACCAAATTCCTAAGTTCTTTAGAACTAGGAACATAAATTATATTTTTATGCATAAGTAATCCGTCTTCCTTCATTTCATATCCTTTAAATTTCTGCTATACATTTTCCTGCTGTAAGCCTTCTTTTACCTATAGGTAATGCTGGTCTATAACAACATCATCTAAAATTATTCTCTTTAAATATGAACTATGCATACTAATGGTTGTATCATGCATAAGATGTACCCTTCTGCTGAGTGCATCCACAAATTTATTTTCTTTTCCTTTGATATGCTTGATGTCAAAGTCATACTCACTTAAAAATTCTATCCATATTGTTTTCCTAGCATTCAAAGTTGGTTTTTCAAAAAGATATTTCATATCACTATGTTATGTCCTTAATTCAAATTTCTTCCCCATTAAATAATGCCTCCACATCTTCAATGAATGAACTATGACAACAAGTTCCAAATCACATGTGGCATAATTTCTCTCATGTTTTTTAATCTTTCTAGACTCATAACTAATTACATATCCATTATAAGTGAGGACTCCACCAATTCCTTCTTTGCATGCTTTTGTACATACCACAAAACTTTCATTTGGGTCAACAATATTCAAAATAGGTGCACTAGTAAGTAACTCTTTCAACAAGTTAAAATTTTCTTCACACTTTGTTTTCTATTCAAACTTGTTTCCCTTCTTTTGTAAAGAAGTGATGGGATGAGAAATCTTAGAGAACCCTACGAAAAATCTTTTGTAGTATCCAACTAATCCCATAAAATATCTAACTTCTGAAACATTCCTTGGTTATGGCCATATTCTGATGGATTCAATCTTTTCTAGGTCCACTACTATGCCTTCTTCTGAAATAATGTGCCCCAAATAATGGATCTTTTATTGGTAAAAAAACACTTTCTACACTTGGCTTAAATATGATGTTCCCTTAGTACTTGTAACACCAATCTGATCAAGTGATGCTCATGCTCTTCCTTAGACTTAGAATAAATAAGTATGTCATCCAAGAACACAATGACAAACTTATCTAGATAATTTATGAATGTTCTATTCATTAATCACATAAAGATAGTTGGTGCATTGGTCAATCCAAGTGACACCACTGCAAATTCATAATGTCCATACTTGGTTCCAAATATTGTCTTACTGATGTCTTCTTCTTTGATTCTCACATGGTGATACCCTAATCTCAAGTCTATCTTTGAGAATATTTGTGCTCCTCTTAGCTGATCAAAGAGGTCATCAATTCTGGATATAGGGTATTTTTTCTTCACAATGGATTTATTCAATTATCTGAAGTCAATGCATACCCTCAACATTCTAACCTTCTTCTTTACAAAGAGTATCGGTGCTCCCCAAGGTGAAACACTTGGGCGTATGCACCTTTTCTTCAAAAATTCTTCTAGCTACATTTGTAATTATTTTAATTCTGGTGTACTCATTATGTAAGGATTTTTTGACACTGGGGAAGCTCCGAGTACTAAATCAATAGATAAATTTATATCCCTCTTTGGCGTTAATCCTGATATTTCTTGGAATACATCTTCAAATAATTGAAATAATGAATAATATTCAAGGCTTGGACCTTTGGTATTTTCTGGCTCCTCCACATGAGATGCATACAATTGGAATCCTTTCCTAAAACACTCTTCAGTTATAAGGCTGAAATCTCCCCTATAGAAATTGGTCTTGGAATTCCTCTCATAGTGCTATGTTTTCCTTCTTCATCAAGACATGTAAACTTTTTTGTATGACAGTCTAGGAAAACACAATGCTTGTCCAACCAATACATTCCAATTAGGATATCATAAGATCCTAATGATATAATATTCAGATCAACATTATTATTTACTCCATTCAGGTTTATTGGATAATCTTTGACAATCTCATTGATCCTTCTTTTGGTTCTAGTGGCTAGCTGAACCAAACTTGATTTTTCAAGCTTACTCTTCTTCAAATGAAATCTATCCACTACTTTAGGATCAATGTAATTATGGATTTATCCTAAACCAATTAAAATAGAAAAACGATGATTAATGATATCACCTTCCACTTCAATCATATGGGATAGATGTTCTGCTTGTCGATCTTCTGAGGCTGCATACACTCTTGGAATATTCATTCCCATGTATTCTACTGTAGTATTCCTTTGGATGTTGTGTATGGTCTTCATTTTATTTCCTATGTGAGGGAAATCCTTGTACATGTGGTCTTCTTTGCATCCCTGTTGAGGTTTGAATCTATTAATACCAAAACGAAACCTCACAAGGATATGAATCCATCTGTGCTTTTATATAGGTGGTACTCCTCTTTGGCTAAAATATATATCTTGAATATCTTGGATTAGGATAATGCTTAGGAAACAAACCCTAGATCTTTATTGCTTGAATTTATTCAATAAAATGGTTCTTCAATAACCTGATCCGATCTTTATATGAAATAAGAAGTCTTTTAAAAACAAAAATATTGAAGGAGGGCTTCGATATCAAAATATCTTTGTGCTCAACAACAAATATACAATCTTCTTAATCACATACAAATGCATCCATATATTCTTCACGAGAAATATGAGAGAATAATTTGATCATATCAAAGAATTTTAAAAGAGTGTAACATTTATAACAAAAAAAAATTTGATAGGTCAATTTCAAATATCTTATACTTAAAACTCAAAGTTACAAGATACAATTGAAATTAATCTTGAAGTAATTCTTTGTGGAGTTTTATTCATGAAAGATGTTCTTCATTACAAAATATCTGAAAATAATATATATGGCTGTAAATACTCCATGATTATGTAAAAAAGGTCTTTTGAAGAATACAATAAGAAAATGGAAGACTCAACCCCATGATTGTTTCATAAATACAAAAATGAAGCCATGAGAAATCTATGTAGAAGAAGAAAAAGAGTGGAGAATATGGAGATTTCCCTTCGTTGATCAGAAGCTTCGCTGCATATGATGGTTGTACTTTGTTCTTATGATCTTCTACCCATGCCCCTTTGATTAATTATGAATGTGGAACCCTTGATGAAACCCTTCTTCTCTTTTAAAAATTAGATCTTCTAACTACTTGAGTAGTTAGGGATTTTCCTTTCTTGAATTTCCTGTACACATTTCTTATTGAAGTATTCTATTTAATTAATGACTCATTAAGTCCTCATTAAAAAAATTTACATCATTAATAGTCGCATCTTTAAAATGGATCCTTTTCGTTTTTTAATAAAAGTTTTCATATAAAATTTTATTTTGAAAATTTAATTAATTTCTCTTTTAAAAAGGAATACCGTGTTTTGATTTCCTATATAGGATAACCAATGTTTTAGCCATTGAAATTACTTCAAATGTTATCTTAATCGTCTTAGCTTTCCAACTACATAAATTTTGTCCAAATCTGGCTCCCGGATCTCAAGATATGACCTCATGAAGTCAAGATGTCAAGCATATTTATCAGCAAGGCATAAAAATGTTGTTGAATTATATTTTAAATTTTCAAAAACTTATAGCCACTTTCAGTCCTTGAAACCTGTACCATCATCTTCTTCGTTGAAATACCTTTCCAATGGTATAAAATTTGCACGATTTCATCTTCTGGAGCTCAATTTATGCCCTATGCAAAATCATGATTCAACAATCATATATTAAGTTTGATGGGGCATTCTTGGCCCTTGGATTGAATTTCGACTTTTCCTTCAAAATATTATCCCACATGCATGATATTTTGGAATTATTAGTGTATATATTGAAGAATGTAACATACACTTAATAAGAAATAAAGGAGAGAAGACTATAGATATTTGAATATTCAAACTCTTAGAAAATTAATTAATTAATTAATATTTTGACCAATCATTCATCCTCCACCTCATGCCCAATCAACACCTAGTGGAATCCTAGTAATATCCAAGTCAACATGAACCAACATCCACATCATTTCCTTGTGTACCTTTGTGATAGGTCACCATGAGCTACCACATGTCACCCCCTGATTGGTTGCCACATATCATGATTTCACTTGCTGCCATATGTCATCAATGCTTAGTTGCCATGCGTCGCGTCTCTTGGATATGTGCCCATAGAAATTAGGATAAGATAAAATTATTAAAATAATATTGCGGGTTCACGGGGTTACGTGAATGCGGAGGTAGGTGAGAGTCTTAGAAATCACTGAGGACCCACGACAAGAAATAGTAAAAAAAAAGTGTGAAAAATGATAAGTGTTGAGAATTGGCAGACATACATAGTATATATTATATGAAGTGAACCCGGTGAATGCAGAGGTAGGTGAGAGTCTTAGAAATCACCATGGACCCGCTACAAGAAATAGTAAAAAATAAGTGTGAAAAATTATAAGTGTTGAGAATTGGAGGACATACATAGTATATATTATATGAAGCGAACCCTCCAACCCATGAAACTGCCAACTTGGGGTTACATGAATGCAGAGGTAGGTGAGAGTCTTAGAAATCACCGTGGACCCACGGTAAGAAATAGTAAAAAACAAGTGTGAAAAATTGAAAGTGTTGAGAATTAGCGGACATACATAGTATATAGTATATTAAGCGAACCTGCCAACCTGTGAACCTGCCAACCCTATCAACCCATGAACTCGCCAACTCAGGGTTACGTGAATGTAGAGGTAGGTGAGAGTCTTATAAATCACCGTGGACCCATGGTAAGAAATAGTAAAAAATAAGTGTGAAAAATTATAAGTGTTGAGAATTGGCAGACGTACATAGTATATAGTATATGAAGTGAACCCGCCAACCCGACGCAACTCATGAAATTGACTAAGTGTTGGAAGAGTTACATAGTAAAAGGTAGTAAAAAGAGTTGTGAAAATTCTAAGTATACGTGCATTATGAGGGTGGCAAAAGTCAAGGGTGCATTGTGAAGGTAGTGGAGATGAGATAAATAATAAGAAATATATTATTGGTTTGAGGTTTCTATGGTGAGGGTTATTAATAGAATCGGTCGGATGTTCCACAATCGTCACCTTGATTGTCAATGTTTTGGATCACTAGCTGGATCCATTATTAGGATAATAAGAAATATAACTAAGTGTTAGGAAGTATATAATAGAAATATGTTAAATATGAAAAATAAAAATGAAATGGAATATGAAATGCGGGAAAAGAAAAAGAAAAGGGAAATAAGAAAAAGGAAATGGAAAATTATATAATGAACTTGAAAATGGAAAAAAGAAATAAAAGAAAATGGGAAATAAAAGAAAAGGGAAATGAATCTGAACATGGAAATGGCTGAGTAATGAAAGGAGAATAAGGAATGAAGGAGGGAAAACTAGTTAAGTGTGGAAAATGTAGTAAGAGAGTTGAGTGGAAGAGAGAAAATGGTTAAGTATGAGGGAATATATGAGAGTAATGAGGCAATGGAAACGATGAAGAGAGGTGAAGAGAGAGGTGATGGGAGAGGTGAAGGGAAAGGAGAGGAGGGGAGAACATAACACTTAGAAAATTCTTCATATTTCTTTTTGTTATATCTACGTTTGACTTCTGGACAAAATTATGCATATCTTGGTCGTACATGCTCGGATTCTGATTATGTGAAATGCGTGAGAAGATGATACTGAGGGATATGCTATGCACTTGTTATTGTTCAAAAATTTTCTTATTTCAATATCATTTTTTTCATTATTCCAGGAGCGAAAACATGTAGATAACCAAATTTTGGTCAACAATCCCCAACATTGGATTGGTGGTCTTCCCTTTTTTCCCAAAGAATATTCTCTCTTGGATTCAAGTTTAGCAGGTTGATCTTGTTGATTTGTATTATAACTTCTTTTGTTGAAAGGAGGATTGAATCCCTTCCTTCTCTTATCCAAGTTCTCCTTCTTCTTATCCCTCCAAGACTTCTGCAAAGATTATTTTCCCTTTCCTTGCTCATTCAAGTACTTAGCCTTTATAATGGTCTCTATTAAAGTTCTAGGCTCATCATATTGAATCTTATCTTTATAGAAATATGGTAGTCCACCTAGAAACCTATGTATCTTCACCTTCTCATCCTTGATAAACCCCACATACTTCAACAATCCCAGGAACTTATTTTCATATTCTCCCATGGTGATGCTCTCCAAATTGAGTTCAAAGAACTCTTATATATTCTTGTCATATTAGTGCTATGAAAGATACTCCTTCTGAAAATATCTCTTGAACTACTTCTAAGTGATCCTACTCTCATTAATGTGATCAACTTGCTTCAACTGATCCCACCACATAACAACTTTTCCATGCAAATGGTATGTGAAAATTATAGCTTCTAGGTTATATGAGTAGTTGTGCAACTGAAAATACTTCATGATTCCAAGCAACCATGCTTCAACACCATCTTCCATTTCTCTTTCACCATCAAAGGATGGTGGTTTAATATTCCTCAACTCTCCTTGCAAACCATCCATCTCATGTATTTTTCTTTGATGCCTAATAGGAGACCCTTTTGGAATTCTTTTTGAATCCTCAGATGCATAAGAATTCCTAATTGAGTGATGTCTATGAATTATAATAGCACTTCTTGAGTGAATGGGTCTTCTATAACTATATCTTCTTTCATGATATCTACCTTCTTCCTCATGTCTTGAGCCTTATCCATTCCTTGCTTGTCTCTGCAACTGATTTAGGCTTTGCATCATTTGAGCATTTATCTGATTCTATTATCTCATAATCTTCTCATTGTCATCTCTGTAACTCTACAGTTTCATTCTAAGACTTCTCATAGTCTCCACCAACTATGTTGGTTCCACTCTGCTCCTATGTCCATTAGATTATGTTTCATCATTACCAACACTTATGTTTTGAACTTTGGCTTCTCTCTCATGATTGTAGTCTCTCTTTGCATCCTCCATGACTCTGGTATCGAATTCCTAGGCTTGAATTTATCCGCTTATACCTCTAATTATGCAAAATGTGCAAGCAACCATTTTTTTTAGAATTATGCATATTATGAAAAATTGTCAATTAATGCTACATGTGCTTCTTCTCAATTCATGAAGGATTATATCATAATTATCCAAATTCTAATAATCCCAAGTTATTCTCCTCTGTATTATATTTCCAATGAATATTACCGTTCCTCAATATGCTTTTTGAGATGAAAGTTATGGTTTCCTGAAAAAACCGTTTTCACCCCATTTCTACACTTTCTCCACTGGTGCAATTTTACTAGAATTCCAACTTCTATCAACTGCAGAAGAAACTCCATCAAGAAACAAGAAAAAATGTGTATTTGACATTGACAAAAATCATAATCATGAGCACACAAAAACCTTAATATTCTCCATCTATTGCTCCAGTAAGATTCTATAACAATATAGAATCTACAACTTTGTCCTTTTTACAACTTTTTTCTAGACTTAGAATTTTGGGCAAAACTGGCTATCTCCAATCTGTGCACTTATGGAAAAATTTCAATAAACCAAATTTTTTGTCGTAATTAGTATGCAAAATGTTGAGTAAATAAATTTTTCCAGTTTTTTGATCTGCGATCACTTTTCCTCCATTAAAATTCCCAAAAGTCCCCCAAAAGTGGGTATGGAATAGCAGATTTTGTCCTATTTCAGCATTTACCTTTCAAACTCCTTAGATTTTATTCAATTCCTTCCTGGGTTATCTCCATGTCTACTTTCTGGACTCTCTCTAAGAATTTCATCTTAATCTGGATCTCTATCACTGAACTGGACCCATATATTTGAAAACCACTATTTTGCAATTTATAACAAATCCAAGTAGAAATGGACAATGGCCCTCTCTAGCACTTTTTTATATCTCCTCTTTATGAATAAAACCCATAAGTTTCATCTCAATTTGACATAATCTGCTCTAGTTACGACCAAAATACAAAATTGGCTCCAGATTTTTTTTTTTAAACTGTGGAACAATTTTGTCTACATGGTAATCTGTTGATGTGGAGCCTAGAGGGGATGACATGTAACCCTCTCCCACCACCTGGCCTGCCTCATCATCCTCATGTCACCAAATTTTCTCTCCCTTACCTTTCAATGCATAAATATTAAAATATTATTAATAACGAAACCCACCCATACCGATTGCCACATGGTACCACCATAGTGGCCCATGTAACCGACAGGTTCCATCCACTGCAAACGTCCACCTGACGCCCATACATAGGCTGTGGGGATTGGCAGGTCCCATCCCTCACCTTTTCGTTGGCGCACAAACAACTTGTCCCTACCCCAGATTTGACGGTTGAGATTGGGGCATGATCAACGGTCCTCAACGAATAAGCATCACCAAAGTGCACGAGGGTTAACGATCCTCGACGATGTGATAACAGTTTTCGTCCCTACTATGTGACATGTTTTGATAGGTTTCGCATCGCTAAGGGCCATTTCAAAACCACCCCCTCCACGATGTGAAACCACCTTCCAATACCACTCGCGATATCAGGCCATTTCTCCACTAGGGCCTCGCCACGATGGCCTACCACCCATCCACCGGGCCTTGCCACGATGGCCTACCACCCCTCCATCGGGTCTGTCACCTTGCCATCATGGCTTGCCACCACACTACTGTCATGCCACTGTGGTCTTGCCACCATGGCCTTCCCACTGTGGTAGTCCATGTCATCAATGCCACATCACCTGACACGTGGCCTCCATGTCATAACTAACGTCATGTACAAAAAATCGCCAAATTTCCCAAAATTCATAATTTTCAAAATTTTCAAGAATGCATTATTTTGAAATTTTAGCGAGGGTCGCCATGGAAATTTGCAATTAAGCTTCCCTCGACCAATTTCAATTCTATGAATGACCAATAATCACCATGCTCAACCCCTCAATATTACTTATAGTTCGGCCCTTGTGAGAACTCACAAAACTTTGACCTCCAAAACAACCCATACAACCCAAGCATTGTAAACCTGCACTTTGATACCAATATGTGACGTGCCCAAACCCCTAGTCCAGGTCATGTCACCTACATAATAACTTTGAATACCAAACAACAATGTACCCGCTACCTGGGTACCTGTAAATTTGCCTCCTTGGGAAAATTCAAATTTTTGTAACCAATATTTATTAATCAAGAAACAATGTACCAGCACATGCAATAATCGAGAAGCATGCCAAACTATAAAAGAATAGACTAACATTCCATGCACAATAATAACAATAAGCATGCATAATGTAAATACATGTAATAAATAATAAATACAAAACAAAACATAAGTTACACATAAAGCATATATAGCACTTATATTTTCAAATAACCATTCACCAACTGCCTACAAATGTCGAATGTTCCACCCAACCATATATACCGTTGTTCCAAATTTCAACCGCAGGTCACCCTTGATCCAGGGCTATAAATCCCCAAGGATGGGTCCTAGGCCGACTCTAACACACGACCATCTATCAAGCTCTCATAGTTTTCTCAACCACACAACAATCCTAATTTACCAGATCTCTTCCCCTTCAGCCTTCACAACCCATAGAAATGAACCCCTTTCTCTGCAATGCAGTCCCTCAAGTTGTTCCACTTCTTTTCCAGGGCTCCAGTGCTATTGGTCAAGAAATCTCAATGCTAGAAACTCTAAGAAATCTCAGTTGTGGACAATTCTCTATCAATTGTCATTATTCTCAAATTAATAATAATATAAATGGAGTGAAATTACAATTAACTAATAAATTTAACGAAAAGAGGCTTTTAAAAATGTTAAATTTTGTTTGGAGCAAAAATAAATTAGGAAGGTAAAAATATTTGAAATAGAGAAAGAGGAATTTAAGATTTTAAAAAGGAGGAAAGAAAGAGATGGGAAAAAATGTAATTAATGATAAATACAAATAAAATAAATTAAAAAAATAAAAGGGGAGATGAATGGGGAATTAAAAAGAGATTCAAGTAGGTTAAAATGAGATATGTGGGAATAAATCTTTAGAAAAATAGAATCTAAAAGAATAATTGAATAGGAGAAAATAATGGAGGGGGGTTTGGACATGACAAAAGAATGAAGGGGGTTTGGAGGTGGGGTTAATGATAAAGATGAATGATGACAAGATTCCAAGAATGGCTAAGTTTATATCCATCTTCCCAATTAATATTATTAGGTTGTTTTTCAATTTCAATGGCTAGCTTAGTTAATGAATTGATGAGAATTATGACCTCAAAATGAGAACTCTAGCTCTAAAAACCTATATTTTTGGGTTAAAAACACCAAAATCAATCCTAAAAAAAAAAAAAATCGGTGCTACTAGTAGCACACGCCCCGTTTTTTGTGAGATTAAATTACAACCTTTTGCAACCATGGCCTTAAAACCTTGTAATGTTACTAACAAAATTCAACCCTGAATAAAAAAATGGTGTTACTAGTAGCACTTTTTTTTCGAAGTTAGTTTTTGCAACCATAGAAAAAAAGAAGTATTTAAAAAATCAATTAAAAATATATAGTTTAAATTAAACAAAACAAAACAGAAATACACACTTAAAAATTTGTTATTATTATTATTATTGTTGTTGTTGTTATTGTTATTTTAAAAATTAAAAATGTATTTAGAAAAGTTAAGCATGTTTGCCCCCTCGTTTTGTTTTTATTTTTTCTCCCCTTTTTATGATTTTGTTAGAAACTATCAAGTTTTTAGGCCAATGGTTTCAAAATTGTTGCAATTTTAAACTTTTTAAAAGCATGGCACTAAGAGCACACTTTTCGATTTGAGCACTGATTTTAAGATTTTAGTTGCAATAGTCCTAGTTGTTAAGGCCATGTTTTCGAAGAAGTAATTTAACCCTGAAAAAGAAAGAACACTACTACTAACACCACTTTTTGATTCAGGGGTTGATTTTAGGGATTTCGTTGGCAATATTACAAGGTTGTTATGGCTATGATTGCAAAAGGTGATAGTTTTAACTCCAAAAATAAAAAAAGGTTCTACTTGTAGCAACAGTTTTGTAAACGGGGGTAAAATTAACGACTAAATGGGACCTTTAAAAAAATGAGAACTCTGGAGGGCTATCATCAAATATGAAACTACTTTGGCTTCCCTAATGATGCATGTGCGTAGTATGGAGTTGGCACTAAGATTTTGTCTTGATTAAAGTAGATAAGGTGTTTGGTGTCATGGGAATGCTCAACAATAGTAGATTTAGTGAGGTGATATGGAATGTATCAACAATATGTTCTTTGAGATAGGTTTGGATGAATTTGTTGGTTTGACTGATGTAGGATTTTCCACAAGAGAAAAGGATTTGGTAAAGGCCTTGAGAAAGCATATGGTCATATTTATCTTTGATGCTTCTAAATAATTGCTTTAGGGTCTATCTCACAAAAGCGTCATTTGGATCCCTTGATGATGGGTGGAGTCTCCACTTGAAACATTGGGATGTTTCTAAACTCCAATACAAATTATTTCCAAAATGTTTGCTACAAATATATTTTATATTTTATTGAGCACTTTGTTGTGATACATTTATTGCTAGTTTTCCTAGATCGAGGTTCCAGGGTAAATCTTTGTAGCTAGGCTATTGTAGTTTGCTTCATATGTCATAGTAGTTAAATAATCTAAATAACGTGTTTTTATTTTTCTTAAAGCATTATGATTACAATAATATTGTTGTGTAGTTGAGTATAGGCTCACTATAGTAGTTGTAATTTTATATATGTTTTGGCGAGCCAATCATTAAAATATCCAAGATAGTTTACAAATACATTGTATGATCCTTTTCTATCTTTTAGATAAAAATATACTAAAATTTGGGTAATCAATTTAAACTTAAATATAAAATATTTGAAAATTATATTATATTTGTCATAAATATAGTGTTCAGATTAAGAAAAGTTACCAATAATCAAGCAGAAGCCCTCACTCTTTATGGTAGCTTGAAGATCATGGATCTAATTAGAAAACTAATGGTAATAGGAAATTCAACACTCATAATCAATCACATGCGTCATCTCTCCAGTCCAAAGGATTTATTTTAACTAGGATATGTCAAGGTTTGAAGACATTGAGTTCTGTCAAGTCTAGTTAATAAGCTAGCGAATGATGCATGTCAGCGTGACATTGTAGTATTAAAGAAAAATGAGGTATATTGTTAAATTTCTCACATCCCCTAACGTTTATTCCCAAATAATGAGGTGTGTGGTATACAAAACCAGTGGAAATGGAGCATTAATTCGAAGAGATGGGAATTTCCAATCATATTCCCTGAAGTATCCTCACACACTTTGCATAATGCTTCAAGTTGGATTATTATGGGTGTTGGTTGTGCGATGGCTCACACAGTTGCGTTAATCCTTCTCCCAATGTTCCATTCTCTACTCCAGTGGCTCATTTTAGGTGAGGTGACATTTTGATGTACCAGTTGGTTTTGAGCTGAAGTAGATAAAAAAATTTGAGGCTCAATATGGAATGTTGTACCAATTGTTTTTAGCTTAATTAGAAGCTTTTTTCATCAAAATTTGTCATTTGGATTCGGCTTAGCCAACCCAAAAGAAGAGACAGTCCAACAAACTCAGGAAGATGTAGAAATGTAGTAAGTAGATCAGGAGTAACAACAATGTTGTAGGCTAAACGTTCTATGAAATGACGATTTTTTCCAAGGACATTTACCCGAAAATACGGTGAGAAATTGTTGAATTCATAAATTTAAGTGATTATTTCTGTACATTCTGAGACAAACCAAAAAGTCTATAGTAAACATGCCTTTATTTAATTTCAAGATTTTCTTATATATTGCAAAGTATTTTTGTTATTAACACAACATATCATAATTATACAAGTAAAAGTCAAAATGGACATAATTAAACTTTAAAACGGCTCATATACTATGATGATGATACAATTTTTTCCTATAAATTTTATATCCAGTATGATGATGATGGTATAAGCTTCTTTTTGTTTGTATTGCTATGATGTACGATGTGTCCACAACACTTTTTTTAATACATATTTTACCTATTTTTAAAAACCTATTTTTAAAAACCGATATACTTGTAAATAATGAATAACAGTGGAGATTTTCATGTCACAATCCATGTAAATTCATTGTCTCGTTCATTCTCAATAACACGTCCTTTGTTTACAGTAACTACACCAAATTTGCATGTCAATTTTGATTTTAGTTTACCAAACTAAAAAAACCTTCCTTTCAATATCATATGATGGAAAAGGATGCAACCTTAGTCAATAATAATTATGCTCTCATGTTATCACAAAATATTCACCTCTCTCTAGTCTCCACAATGCTCTCATATTATCACAATATATTCACCTCTCTCTAGTCTCCACATTAGACTACTAAATTTATTTTACTCCCCTTTCTTGTTTTAGTTTCTTCTTTGCCCCAGATTTTGTATTTATGAAATTTGCATTAAAAGTTTGTATGCATCCATTTCCCATTAGCATCAAAGTTTGCATTGTAATTCAAGAATCTATTAATTATTTTTAATTTACACATTTTGATTTTTGATTGGAGAGTGTATCAATTCCTTTTCAGTTTCACATTTGGTTTTAGGTGTCCAAATATATGGTCTATTGGATGAAATGCATATAAAATATAGAAATTATAGCATTTTTTGAAAAAATGTTCACGGGCACGGGCTTCTTACTTCCAGTTGTGGTAATGCTTGACCATTTCATTGTTTTTATTTTTGATGATCATTTTGTCATTTCCATCTTATTGGAGTTGAGGTACATGCATGAGTCAAATTTGATGTATGAGGCATTAGGTTGTGGATAGGGTGTTCCTAGTTATTGGTTATCTAGGGACTAAATGTGGGGCTTCTAATTATGTGATATTGTCACGTGGTTATAAAAATTCTTGTCATGGAATCATCAAGATGCACTTTATTTTGGATTGTAGGATGACATGGAATTATTGTTTAGGAATTTGGATAATAGTAGGATAATGATATTGTAGTCATGGATAAACTTAGGTAGAAGTGGACATTGTTTTTTAATACCATCCAAATGTCATTACAACAATGAAACAATATTTGAATAACCTTTTGACTCTAGAAATCATATTAGAAAATCTGATAATTGAATAAAAAATTAACTTAATAGTCTTTATATAATTTAAAGACCACAATATTTATAAACAATACATGATGTGGTCATATTTTTCCCTCGAAAATTACTGATTGAAAAACTCTCCAACACTTTCCCTCATTTCAAGAATGGAACCCAATGTAAAGTAGGCAACGTAGACTTAGTGCACTTAACCACGTGGGAATTGAACTAGAGACCTACACTACATGCCAAATTATTGACGATGTTTTGACAATAGTGGCACCAACCAATTGAGCTAACCCTAAGGGCTTACATAATTCTAACCTTGACTAGAGTAGGAAGTGCTTAATTCTTTCAACATCAAAATTTTTTGAAGAAAAACAAAGTTACCAACTTAATGAAAACTCTCCATAGTTCTCGTTTTTAGAGGTCACATTTTTTACCCACGTTTAAAAAAATGGTGCTATCGATAGCACCCTTTTTTGTGGGGTGGTTAAAATTTCAGTTTATTTGACATCACAACCGTGAGAATTGATATCATTGTGGACAAAACCCTTAAATCGAAAAGTGATGTTACCTAGTAGCATCAATTTTTTTGTAATTAAAATTACAACCTAATTGAAATCGTGGCCTAGACGACTTCTAACATCACAGATAAAATCCTAAAAAAAGACTGCTAAATCTTTACTTCAAAAATGATTTATTAAATTAATTTTATTTTTTAGAAAAAATAAATAAATGGGAAAGAAAAAAATCTCTGCAAACATGTTCTTTTAAAAAAAACGAAAAAAAGAACTCACTTTTTATAAAAAAATTCATAATCCAATTTTTTTAATAAGAAAAAAATTCAAAACAAAATTAACATTAAATTTTTTAATTTTTTTAAACCCTAAAAAAAATAAAAATTAATAAACGTAAATTTTAATAGATTATTTTTGAAAATGAAACTAAAAACCAACAAAAATTAACCCAAAATAGAAAAAAAAATAAAAAAATCGTGGGGAAATGGGGAGGGGGCGATGTCGGACATGGCCCCTCTTCCTCAAAATCCATGGGTTAAAATAACTCATGGCTTTTGAGGAGACCGACATCGCCCCTTCCCCATGTCCCCATGAAATTCCCATGAAATTTCACGGGGACATGGGGAGGGGGTGAATGTGGGCATCACGTCCCCTCTCCAAAAGCCACGAATTAAATAATTCATGGATTTTGGGGAGGGGACGTTATTCCCAACATCACCCCCTCCCCATGTAACCATGAAATTTAATGGTGACATAAGGAGTGGGAGATAATTGTTTTTTTCAATGCTATTTTTTTTTTTGAATTTTTCTAAAAATTGGACTATGAATTGTTTTTTATAAAAAAAAAATCCTTTTTTTAAAAGAACGTGTTTGTGGAGTTTTTTTCTTTCTCATTTATTTATTTTTTTATAAAAAAATTAAAAAAAATTAATAAATAATTTTTGAAGTAGCAATTCAGGTGTTTTTTTTAGGTTTTTGATGCCCAAACCATGATTTCAATTAGGTCATAATTATAATTACAAAAAAAAAACGTTTTAAAGTCATGATTTCAATCGTTTTAAAGTCCTAGTTCTCGTTAAGTTGCTAACTATGTTGAAATTATTTTTTTCTTTTTATAACTTGATTATATGAATCAAATCAAATCTTAATTCAATTATGTCTAACTACTCTTGATGTTGTGTTTATTCCTACAATAAAACTTTCATTTTTTCTCATAGCATAATTTCATGCAAACTTAAAGCATTCTCCTTTTCAAATATTTCCGTAGTTTAGCTTCTTGTATGTCATGAACCATTAACATAATTGGTTCTAATTAATTAATTACACAAGAAAAGAAGTTCATTAATTTCACAAGAAAAAGTAAGTTGTGTGGAAAGAGAATGTTGGCCAAATATTTTGCAAAGTCAATGTTTGGTGTAATTACCAGGTTAACAAATTTCATCAACATAATGGTGCTTGATTTTTCATTATGTTTGTTCTTTCCCCAAAAAAACAGTGTTTTCTATTCTACAGAGAATTGAGGTTACAATTTTTAGGTGTCACAACACAAATAGACTAAGTCAATAAATATCATAAGATAGTGACATCTTACAAAATCCAATTTCCAAACAGACAATTCATAACCCCTATATCATATCCTTGTCACTAAATTAACTTTAGTGTCTGCTATCCATATACTTAAGCAACATAAAAAAAGAAAATAATAAATGTTCCATCCATAGTTTCATTTCTTATTGAACTTTATATATATATCCTCCAATAGTCCATTATAATAATATTCCAAAGTGACAAAGAAAACAAAACTAAACTTAAGATATCATCCAATACTTGAATTAAACAACACTCCCGAACCATCCTTGCATTCTTCCAACATCATAGAACCCTCCTCTATCTTCACCCTTTGAAAGTTTGTTTGCATCTTAATTGATTTCCTTGAAAAGAAGAGTAAATGAAATGACATAAAAAAGACATGATCACCTCTTGCAATAAATCACCCACAGGTTTGAGTTGTACATTTTGAATCACAACATTTCCCTTCATACAATTCATAACCAAGGAACAATCTCCAAATATTTGCAATTTTTTTAAATATAAATGGGAAATATTTTTTATTAAAAAACTCTAAAAGAAGTCTCGCAGAAGAAGATCTTACATGGGAAAACTCAGCCTTTTCTCAGGGGAAAAAATAGGTTGTAAACTAACTATATTGCCATGAAAACCAAAAACTGGCTTCAGTTCATACAATATTCCTAAA
>JASDQU010307860.1:52769-64407 GCA_032191745.1 Picea mariana
AAAATATCTGTAGCTTATATCAAAAGGCAATATCAATTCACTTGTCAATCAATTTTCTGCAACCTAGGAATCAAGGTTTGTTTGCTTATTCACATCATATCAAATCATTGTCCTTAAAGATCTCAGAGTAACTTTCCAAAGGCCATATTGATGGAACCTCTCAGGATGATTGAGAAATAGTTTGTTGATGTAGAAAATTTTAAGATCTGGAATAAAGAATTTTGCAATAGTGCAATTTGGTATTCCTATCTGCATCAAGTGCACCTGCAACAAAGTCCATAGATTGAATATCAACTTTGATGGATTTCTCATGTGCCTTGCCTGTTGGCCTTGAAATTTCAACCAACTGCAAACTACAATAACTATCAGGATGCCAAGCAAAGTCAGTAATAACTGGCATTTCCTATTTAATAATCTTTCCTTATATGTTCATTCAAGTGATCCATGATCTCCACAGGCTCATTTTGCAAGCACATTCTTCAGATTTTCTGAAATCTCCTTGGCATAATTCAAAATTTGGTTTAGCATCTTAATAATGACTCACCAGAGAATTTACCTAACTGTGATATTTGTGTAAAACACATCCCATACATTTTATCTGAGGTCTCAACAGATTTATGATCACGAGATGATGGATTAAAAACTTTCTTTGACATTGCAACCTTCTGTATTGAACAGGGACGATACCCGCCCTGTAGCTGGAMATGTGTTGRAAAACAAGTGTTGAGAGATCAAAGTGCTCTAGGGGAGGATCGCACCATCCACCCTCATCATAGGGAAGCGCAAATGTTGGGTTTCAGTGCACCTGCAAAGCCTATCAGATGAAAATAGACCAGCGGAACTTTGATTTCGGGCCTTCGGGGGAAAATGAGTTGTGGAACCTTGACTTCGGGCATTCGGGCGTAATGAGAAAATGATAATTTGAATCACCCGATGGTCAAATCTCCCGAAGTGGAACCTGGTGCTCGGAACGATGAGCATCATCACTCCTCCAACAGTTTCCAGTCAAAGTGACAATGGAGTAGCATCATAAGCACAAGTTCCTGGAGCTCTTTCATTACTTTCTCCACTGAGAATTACAGCTTGGACTGTAGCATCATAAGAAAAATATTCGCCAGGGTTGATACTCTTACAAAGCTCTTTTCCATTCAAGAAATCCTACAGCAATTGATGTACTTTGGGGATACAAATAGATCCTCCCATAAACACACATCGTGTACAATGCTCTTATCTATTTTGGAATCCCTCAAACATTTCTTAACAGGCTTCTCTAAACTTCCTATGACTGGGCGCCAATGATTTTAGTCAACGCGTAGAGCATGCATGACGCCCTTTGTAGATTCTCCTCCTCTTGCCTTGTGGCCATAGTGCTTGGTCACCAACGCTGGCTTGTGGAATAGCTGCATTCGGTGCTTTCGTTGCTTGGACAAATGGTGCATTAGCACTGCATATTGTATATATTTTAAACCCATGGGAATGATCCCACATAGTCGGATTAAACAAGAAATATGATGTTTATATACAACACCATTCCATGCTTATTCTGACGCGTAGTGCACCTCTTTTGGGCCCCCTTCTTGAGCTCCTTCCCCATGTGACTTGATGCCTAGCGCCTGGGCTCTCGGTCTTGGTTGACTTGTGTGTGTTGCAGGTGATTGGCTTGGTTCTTTGATTAGAGAATGGGCCCGTGGGGTAGTTGGCCCAATAATTGTTTGTATAAAAAGGGCTTGCTGCCTGGTGTTTGGGCGCTCGGTCTTGGTTGACTTGTGTTGTGTTGCAGGTGATTGGCTGGGTTGTTTGATTAGAGAATGGGTCAGTGGGGTAATTGGCCCAATAATTGTTTGTATAAAAAGGTTTGGCCAAATAAACAATTTCGAAGAAGGTTTTTAGATTTATTTCGAAGATTGATGACTTGTGAACAAACAGAGATGGGAGGGCCTCAAAAAATTGGATGTGAAGCTTTGAAACTTTTGACAAATTCCGATGCAAGGTTTTGAGATTTAAATGGTAGAGAATCTTGATGAAAATGGCGAAAGGTTTAGAGGTTTACTGTAGCTAAAAATCTTACGCTAGGCGACACAAAGGTTTAAATCTAGCACAATTGACAAGAAATTTTGGCGAGGGACACAAATTTTAAATTTTAATATTTGTTCTAACATAGGCTCCATCTAGGGATGGTGCTTTCCTGCAAAGCGCCAAGAATAGTAAATCACATGCCTTCATCCATTGGGCGACTTGAAATCAACCTTGTTAAACTCTGAATCTTGTCATTGTACCTGTACCTGTTCTGAAACCAAAACTTATTATTCTCTACAATTCAAAATGTTTGCACAACTGCCTCCATTGGGCTATGGAGTCATCATGCCTAGAAAATGAACCATACTGGATGCCAAACTGAGAAGCGAACTGCTGAACTAAAATAAAACGTTGAACTAGAACACTGAAATGAAATGTTGATTTGGACAACTTATTTATATACATTGTCCCTACACTAATTAATTGAAATTTCATTGATCAAGTAATATGAAATTTCCAATGGAGCCATGCAAATAGTGGATTGCTTAACATACCTTGCTTACTGCTAAATGAAGGAATGAAAATATAATAATTGTTTTGCAGCAAAGAATGAATAGGTAGCTTGCGCTTACTGCTAAAGTTTGGTTGCACACAAAACACTGCAACATTTTGGACCTCTTGAAGAAAATACTCCAACCAAACAACCACTAGATCATGAAAAAATAAAGAATTTTCAGAGTCAACCGATACCTCTTCCTGCTGGCCAAGCTGTATGAAATGCCTTTGCACACTTTCTCCATCGCTGATCTTTTCTTTTTCTGGTGCAAGCATGTAACATTGAGGCTCACTAGTCTGCTGCTCGTCAGTTATTAAATAGGAAGGAGAGATCAACTGCTCCAGTAACCCTTCCTTATGTCCTTTATCCATTGTCCAAGAATCTTCTTGATAGCTGTCATACACATGCTGATTTATTTTAAGATGTTGTTGATTGGTTTCCAGCTAAACAAAAACTTCTTGTTGCTCATCATCTTCAAGATCACTTTCATCATAGTTATCAAACAAAGGAGAACTCTTGTATGTTTCTATGCATGTCGAGAGAGAAATCTGCTCTTCTTCATCCTCTGGATATTCATCATAAACAAGCTGATTATACAAAATTTCTGAATCTTGACTTTCAAAAACCTCCATTTCTTGATTATCTAGTAATGATGACTCAATACTAGAAGCTTGATCAAAATAAGAATTTAGAACAGTGGTTTGATCATGAAAGTAATTACTATGAACATTTGATTCAATGATAAATGCACTTAGAGTATCGTTGCCATTGTCAGTGTCATTACCAAAATTGTCTTTTTTCCAAGAGCTGATTTCTTATGGTCTTCAATAAGCCATTGGCCTTCGCAAGGATCTAGATCAACAGAAGATTCATCATCCTATCTTTGATCTGCTTGAAAGACTGGAGGGTCTACAAGGATTTCTTTATTTTTACTTGCAATCATGTCGTCTTTGTTCTTACTGTTGCAAGAAACCTTTTCTTGATCTACTTCAAAGTCTTCTTCGTATAAAGTTTCATGATTTGTTTGAAGGAGATCTTGGTTTTTTCTGCAAATTCTTCTTCATATATTTGACCATAATTGCTATCATGTTCAGATTTTTCATCAGCAAACTGATTATCTTTACAATTTTCTTCTATGAAATCTAAATTGCAACAGTCTTCAAAAAGAAGATCAGCTGGATAGATCCTCTTTCAATGCTTATGAAAGGTAACATGAAATTCTTTTAACGATGAGATGTTGGAAGGAGGAAGAGACTTGTACCAATGACGAGCATCTCCTCCCAGACTAAACATGAACAACTTCATGAGGATTTCTTCATGATGGATATCTAATTGGTGCATGAGCTTATGAAATTCAAACAAATGTTGAGCATGATTATCATTTACATATTGTTTGAATTTAGGAAGATAATCTACCCAACTTTCCATAACAGGAACATCATTTGGAAAGCCAACAACATTTGTAAAATCCAAAGGAGAAAACCTCACAAAAATCCGAGAAGTGAAAGAACTCGACATCTTGAAACCAGTGGAGTCACTAGTGAATCATGTTGAGTCTTCGAACCAAGGAGTTGCCAGGTGAATGATCACAACCAATTGAATGTCTATCCCTTGTTCAACATGAAGGAATAGATCTGGACTTTGTCATACCCCAGGGAAGATATAGACCCTCAAAACTGTCTGTGGAAACGATGCCAAAAATGTTGTCGCAAGAGTTGACTCTAGGTTGTAATAGAGCCAAGCCTTAACACATTTTGAATAAAATAACAATTGTTGATTGATCAGTTATTGGAGGCTTCTAGAACTAGGTCTGAAATAGCCTTTCAATCATTAAAAATCATAAATAAAGAGGCATGACCTCGACTTCTAAATCATTTAGATCATAAGTGTGAATAGAATATGTGGGAAAAAAAAACTAAAAATGAAGAACGAGGTATCCAATTTTGATAAATCTGGCCTTCCCTTTTAGTATAAGAATGGAAATAATTTCAAATATCTGGACATAGGTCTTGTCTCACTCATAGCAAGACATAGGAAAAAATATGAACAAATAAATCTTTTAAATTAGGAAAAACAGTTAAGATGCAGGTCTTGTTTTGATCACATCAAAACAGAGGAAAAACTGCACTTAAGAGGATGCTATTAAATTTGCCACAACAGAAGTCTCATTGAATTGTAGCCAATAAAAGATGGATGAATGAATAGAAGGAACAAAAGTATCAATGTGAACATGAGAAACAATAACATAGGAAGAAGAAAGAATTTAACATAATGAGGTATAGAATCTCTTTGCTTCTGTCAAATATTTTCATTGAAAAATCTGCATTACATACCCAGCCCCCAAAGGCTCTTAGGTTGTTTCTCCCCTTTTTTTAGTTTTTCTTCATATGAATATATAGACCCTTTACAAAACCTAGCTCGAGAGTTTGAGCTCTCTAGACTTTTCTAAAAATAGAAAGTAGTTATAAGACTGCTTGACACCTATAGATGACCTCTGAAAATTTCTAGGTAATAGTTACAAAAATATATTAAAATAAAACTAAACTTAGAATTGATTGCCAAAAGATCTCTAATAATTGAGGTTGTTGGATGTTGTTGGTGTCAAATCCTAAAAGATCTGGTACTTTTTCTCTTTGGAATCCCTTGACTGTTGAATTTGTGCCTAGAATCTGGGATGCTCTGCCATATATGTCTCTGACTGCCAACTCATCAAAACCCAAATATTGAGTTTGTGCTTGGGAAATATAGACTATTTGTTGCATTTAATAGACAGTCTCACTCTCTTATTATTCATCTCAATGATTCAAGACTACCATCCTTTGTGAAAAACAATATCTGTAGATTATATCAAAAGGTAGTATCAATTCACTTGTCAATCAATTTTCTACAACCTAGGAATCAAGGTTTGTTTCGGTGCACCTGCAAATCCTATCAGATGAAAATAGACCAGAGGAATTTTGATTTTGGGCCTTCAGGGGAAAATGAGTTGTGGAACCTTGACTTCGGGCATTCAGGTGAAATGAGGAAATGATAATTTGAATCACCCAGTGGTCAAATCTCCCGAAGTGGAACCTGGTGCTCAGAATGGTGAGCATCATCACTCCTCCAGTAGTTTTCAGTCGAAGTGACAGTGGAGTAGCATCAAAATCACATGTTCTTGGAACTCTTTCATTACTTTCTCCACTGAGAATTACATCTTGGACTGTAGCATCATAAGAAAAATCTTTGTGGGGGTTGATACTCTTACAGAGCTCTTTTTCATTCAAGAAATCCTGCAACAATTGTTGTACTTTGGGGATACAGATAGATCCTCCCATAAACACACATCATGTACATTGCTCTTATCTATTTTGGAATCCCTCAAACATTTCTTAACAGGATGCTCTGAACCTCCTATGATTGGGCGTTAATGATCTTAGTCGACGCGTAGAGCATGCATGACACCCTTTGTAGATTCTCCTCCTCTTGCCTTGTGGCCATAATGCTTGGTCACTAGCGTTGGCTTGTGGTATAGTTGCATTTGATGATGTAGTTGCTTGGACATATGGTGTATTGGCGCTGCATATTATATATATTTTAAACCCATGGGAATTATCCAACATAGTCGGTGTAAACAAGAAATATTGTGTTTATATACAACACCATTCCATGCTTATTTCGACACGTAGTGCACCCCTTTTAGGCCCCCTTCTTGAGCTCCTCCTCCATGTGACTTGATGCCTGGCGCTTGGGCGCTCGGTCTCGACTGACTTGTGTTGTGTTGCAGGTGCTTGGCTCGGTGCTTTGATTAGAGAATGGGATCATGGGGTAATTGGCCCAATAATTTTTTGTATAAAAAGGTCTGGCCAAATAAACAATTTTTCTCTTTTAACCAAACTTTAAAATAATAAAATATTAATTTAAAATTATATAAAATAATTTTAAAATAATATAATTTACATATAAAGCATAGTAGTTTGGTTTTATAACTTGGCGCCTTTAGACCTATTTCAAAGATCGATGACTTGTGAACAAAGAGAGATGGGAGGGCCTCAACAAATTGGATGTGAAGCTTTGAAATTTTTGACAAATTTCGATGCAAGCTTTTGAGATTTAAATGGTAGAGAAGATTGACGAAAATGGCGAAAGGTTTAGAGAATTATTGTAGCTAAAAAGCGTACGCCAGGTGACACAAAGGTTTAAAGCTAGCGCAATTGACAAGAAATTTTAGCGAGGGACACAAAGTTTAAATTTTAATATTTGTTCTAATAGTGAAAATACCCTTTAAACTTCATCTGATTCCGAGTTTAAATTCTCCTGTTATGGCCAAAATAAGTTTTTGGCTCCAAATTATTTTTTAATCCTTATCCATCTTTCTGCTTCCCTTTCCTCCTCTTTTCTCTTCTCTTCTCTGTTCTTTCTTTATCTTCTTCTCTTCTCCTTTTCTCTCTTCTTTTATTGTCTTTTCCTTTCCCTTCATTTCTCTTCTCTTATCACACTGATAATTAATTTTGTGGCCAATACATAACTCCAATGATTTATTTCTTGGTTCATATATCACTCCAACAATTTATTTTTTGGTTCATATATCACTCCAACAATTTATTTCTTGGTCAATACTCTCCTCTTTATCACAGTGAATTAATTTTCTTTATTGACGAGAATTATTCTCTCTCATCGATACTATTTTTATCTCTTAAAATTGTTTTCTTTTTAGGCGACATATCGAGCCAAAAATTTGTCTTTTGGGAAGCATATCAAGCCAAAAAAAAAAAATTATCAGGAAAAAAATAGATCTTTATCAGGCCAAAATATTGTCTTTATTGGGACAAAAAATCATCTTTATCGAGTCAAAATTGTATCTTTTAGTCGATGTATCAGGCTGATTTGTTTTTGGTTGATATGCTCATTTTTCCCATTTTTTTCCTAAGTCCTCCTTTCTTCTTTTCCCTTGGTGTCAACACCATATTGTGCCTGAAAAATATTTTTCATTTGTCATTTCTCCCAAAGAAAAAAAATATCTTCCACAATGTACATTGTATCGCTAACAAAAATAGTTTTCTTCCTTGATACTCCCTGTATCAGCCACAAAAAGATTTTTCCTTGGAAATACACATTATATCGCTAATATTTCATATTTTTTCAACACTTTTCCGTTTTTTCGAAATTGAGCTCACAACTACTTAGTGGATTAATCAACCCCCATATAAACCATCATACAAAATAAAAAACTTTGGGGTCTTGCCCTAATTTCTCACGCTAGGAAAAACTATTTTTTCACCCAACCTTTGCACAAACTGAAAACTTTGTCATTCTATAGTAGACCCATGCAAGCCTAGCATTGAAACCATGGTTTTGATACCACTATGTAGCACACTTTCTATTAACCAAACCAAATTTTTCTGATACCCATTAAACTAAATGAGTGCAACTTAATAAAAATGCACATGCATCTAACAATAAATTAAAAATGTCAATGCACACCATCTCATGTATACACAATAGCATCTAAATACTCAAAAAATATGAATAAAATGCTCAAGAAATTAACTCAGTATTCAACATAAATAACATAATGAATAAGAAAACTTATTTTGCAAATACACAACCAACTGTAGAGGAACAAATTTCCACCCAAATGTATACTTTCTTCCCTATTTATCGCCAGCAATTCATCCCCAAGCCAGGGCTATGAATCCACAAGAAGAAGGTGGTTCCTAAGGTTGGATATTGTTCCCCCACAAAAAACTAATTCCTATAGTATTTCCAATCCACTAGCTCTCTTTCCCCTCAACTTTCACAACCCAAGGAATGTGATCCCCTTCTATACCATGTAGTCCATCAGGCTATCCCACTTCCCTTCTGGGCTCCAACAAAAGTTGGCTAGGAAATCTTTCTGCTAGGACTCCAAGAATTTACAGTTGCAATAAGAATTCTCACAACAACAACTCATTTGCTTGGTTTTGCAAATTTTTTACTTAGAATCTTTCTCACAGAGATACAATTTGATTCTCCATGAAATTATAGTTCCAACAATTTGTCTTACATGCCCCCCTATGGTTGTCTTCAAGATTTAGCACTCATAAAAAAAATTATGTCCCTTTCCCAACATGTACAAATTTTCCTCTCTCTCCATTGGAATTTTATTTTACCCATGCAAATTGACTCTCACATTCTCCAATGTTGATTATACTTAGCTCCATGCTCTCAATGTCTATGCAGGGTGATTTTTCCCACCAACCCTCTTACACATATTCAATGATTGGAGCTTTGAAACACTCAAAAGGGAAAATAGAAGGTTCATACAAAACAATTTTAGAAATGTGGCTTGGGATTAATAGACATGAATAATTCCCCTTAGACCCCCTTCTCTTGTGGAAACTTAGGCCCCATGATCCGTCCATATCCATTTGCAGTTGATGATACATTTTATTTTATTATTTTCGATTTACAATATTTACACATTAAATCACTTGGCCCGAGGCCATATGTCATATTTAAAATATACATTGCTAATTTGGGGATTAAAAACAAGGAAGTTACATTGCAACTTCCCACAAAAATCCCAAATAAAACTACTTTGATACCAATATGATCTAGTGTAAACTGTTGTGGATATTCCACTAGAATAGTTCGTCATAATAGATCTTGTAATATTATGAAATATCTTACTATATCATGTTTTACTTAGATTCAATATTTAATGTTATTAGTTTAATGCATGAAAAACTATATAAATTGAAACTGAAAAGAAAGAGACAAGCAAATAGCACACCATCCACACAATGAACATGCAATGTTATTCTCTCCTATAGAACAATGTTGGAAAATTGGTTGTCATTGATGTCAACCCTAGAAGAAGCCCCAGAGATATGGTCAAGAAACCCTGAAGTTGATTAAAGAAAAAGAGTATGAAGGGCATTGCAAATACATGGAAAACCTCCATGGATTTATGTCCCTCATCAAGCCATTTCCAGTGGTAGGTGTCATGCCACGTGGTTCCTCACGGTTGAGGAGATATGCCCTCTTAAAGATGTCATTGGACAAGTCAGCCCCATTGCAATGAATATTAAAATAAATATTAAGGATACTGTTGGTGAAGTCAGCCCCAATGGATTAAACATCAAAAATATTATTAAGATAGAAAAGTACAAGTCAACCTTATTAAAACAAGTATTAAAAAATTAAATTGAATTTTATTTTGGTCAAGTCGACCCTAAAAACAAGGCGCTAGATCTAGTATAAATATGGCACCTAGGAGCGATTATAAACTCAATAAAATTCCATCTGAGGTAAATCAAGGACATATGAGGCAATGATATGAGGCAACAAATAAGGACATACGAGGTAGTGATATGAGGCAGCAAGGGAGATTTTTATGAAGTTGATCTAAGGCAATTTCCTGGGTTACACTTAATGAGTTTCAAGCCTATTCTGAAGCCTATTCTGTGGCAGGGACAAAGTGAAAGTCTGAGGAAGTTAAGGGATAGTTTTTAGGCTTATTCTGAGACAGTTCTGAAGGAAAATATGAGTTGCATTCAACAACAAATTTGAGGCAGACTCTATGTACAAGGTGAGCTCCTTTCTGATCCATTTTCTGCAAAGATTTTAAGGTTTGTTATGAAGCATCTTAGGCGAGTTTGAGGCAGGTTTTAAGTGCAAGCTCTAAAGCATATTGTGAAGTATGTTAGGTCATGTTTTTCTTGATATAATATTCCTCAGTATTTGAGGCAGAAAGGCATAATTTTCKGAGGAAAAMGRMAAAATTAAAGTCGTTTTGAAGGAGGTTTATACGGTTAGATTTGGGATAGTCCYTTGGGAATATCCAAGGAMAGATTTGTGACAATGTTAAGGGTGTATTTGAGGCTTGTCCTGTAGCGAAGATCAAGGTGATTTTTACCAGGTTTTTTTGCTGCAATTGGGGCATRTTCTAATACTTATCCTAATAAGAATTTCAGAGAACTTCAAGGGCTCCTTTTAACAGTCAAAGAGACAKATGTAACTCAACAAAAAAGTGTTTTGAAGACCATGTTGCAGTGTAGCTAAGGAAATTCATTAACTAGGACAAGGATCAGTTCTATTTGGCATAATAAGGCAKCATATGAAGAGTATAGATCTAGGGTGAAGGTGTCTATATGTTGCAACTATTAGGGCAAGGGRTTTCACCTTGAAAAATTGGAGTGTAGTATGGTAAATCTTGTGAGTTTTGTAAGAACATTTTATTGGTAAATAGAATCTTTTGAATCAGTGTGGTTGGGTGGTGCATGGGAAGATTGGTGTCTTATGTTTGCAAGTTGTTTMCTGAGAAGTGTGAGTTGGTGCAACAAGGGGGTTGGTGCCTCCTTCTAKWTGGTGCTAGAAAATTCAGGGGGTTGGTGCCTCCTTCCAGTTGGTGCTRGAGAATATTGGAAGTTGGTGCTTYCGGTGAATGTAATATTGTGATATATTAGAAAACATTCCATGGTTTTCTTCCAATTGGGTTTCCACGTAAAATATCTGTGTACTGTCTAAGTGATGCGATATGTTGTGATTTAGTAGTTGAATAATTTTTCCTAATGTTTATGTACCTTTAAAGTGTTAAATATTGCTAAAAATAGATAAATACTAATTCACCCCCCTCATAGTATTTACAACAATTAGAATCAGAGCGGGTCCTTTAAGAACAACCTAACCATTGGAAGGTATATCATGGATTGCACTAAGAATGGAATGCCAATGTTTGATCGTTAGAACTATGCCTTCTGGTGCAGAAGGATGAGAAAGTTTTTTCAAGCACATGGATTTGATGTCTGGAAAGAAATAATAAACAAATACAAGGAACTTGCCTCTCCCCCAACAAATAAAGATGAAAAGAAACTTTGTGAAAACAATTCGAATGCCATGAATGATATTCTAAGTGGCATGGTTGATTCAATATATGTCAAGGTTATGCATTATGACTTTGCAAAGGAAATTTTGGACAAACTTTAAAATGTTTATGAAGGAGATGCCAAATTCAAGGGGGCCAAGCTTCAAACTTACAGGGGTTAATTTAAACATCTGAAAATGAAGGAAGATGAATATATTGCAACTTATTTTCTATGAGTT